>APFE030926602.1:0-12934 GCA_000404065.3 Pinus taeda | reverse complement strand
ACTGCATGCATGAGTTTCCTTTATAGGAAAACACGTGCAACTGATAGTACACTGTCCTTGACATTTAGCTCAACTGGGTCTTTCTCAAAATAGACATGCATGAGTTTCTAATGAGGGAATCTTCAGTTATATGGAGTACACTGGTCGAGTGCACGCATGCATCAACTGATTGTTAACTCACAATTAGTTCCTCAAACAGTTTGGAACTAATTTAACTGGACTTAACTCAGTAAACTTAGTTAACTAATTGCAACTCAAATATAACTCAATCTTATCTCCTTAATCTAAGGAATAATTATTGCATGATTGCAGAAAAACTTTTAACTTTAACTTCTCCGACTAATTAATCCATAATGAATTAATTAATTATTTCCAAGCCCAGCTAGTGAGACAAAATAACGAGTTTTAATTCACAATTAATTCAAGGACAAATAAAAATGGAATTTTTTTTGATTCTAATTTTTAGACATTTCTTGTTGTTAATTTTTCAACGAAGTGATTATGTCATGAAGAGCTATCAATCCTATTATGAAAGAGATGTAATGTCTTGTGTTGTTATGTTATGTAACCATTTGACTCAGTCAAATTACATAAAAAAATAGAAATAAAAAATGAAATGGAATCAAAAAATAAAAACAAAAAATAGTATTATAAATATTAATCAAAACCTTTTGATTTGGAAGGTATATATATATATATATATGTGAATGATTTTTTATCTCTTGTAGGATTATTATTACTCATCAAACTAGTATTGGACACAATTCTAGTACTTTGGATGTCTTTGTTCTAGATACCTAAAGGTATATTAGGCCTAGTTCGAAAAATATGTTGTGGTTTTTTGTGAAGAGGCGCGAAATAAGGCAAAACTTTTTCTTGGGTTGGTTGGGAAACGATTGCACTCCCAAAAAATGGGGTGGTTTGGGAATAAAAAATTTAAATTGTTTCTCTCATGCGCTTGATGCTAAAGTTGAATGGAGATTGTTATCTCCTGCTATTTTATGGACAAAGGTTGTATCAAGGAAATATATTTACCCCCTCTTTGGAGAATTAGACCAGGAATCCAAATAAGAGAAAACTAAATATATCAACTATTTGGAAGGTTGTAATTGACTTGTTCAATATCATCGGTTCAGGTTTGGCATGGAGTGTGGGATCGGGTGAGCGGGTTTGAATCGACCTCGATCCATGGTTTATAAGTGGTGATCAACACATAATCCCCCTATAGTTGTGACATTTTTTGTTAAGAAGGGAAAAAGAACATTAAATCAAATAGTTGATTCAAACAACACATCTATTTGGGCACGAGGATGGTTATCGGCACAAAATCTCAATCTTCCTATAGAATGGCATGAACTGTGGAATAATTATACTAGACCCCTCACAAACTCTCATGTTAGGAATCTCGATAGAGAGGATGAACTACTTTGGATTCATTTTGTGCATGGGAGATACACCCCTAAAGAAGGATATATATATATATATATATATTCTTACGCTAAAACGAACCTAAGGTATAGTCATGGTGGTGGAGGTATATTTGGAAACTAAAAAGTCCATCAAATGCTTGACTATTTTTATGGTGTTTTTTGGAAACAATATCGCTACAGGAGACAATCTAAAAAATATATCTTATCATGGTCCACCTTGGTGTGATTTATGCAAAGGTGATGAGGAATCTATAGATCATTAGTTTATTTCTGGTCCTATAACATCCCAGATATGGAGTATGATATATCATAATTTAGATGCGTGTATCTGGTGGCAGGGAGAATATTTTAATGAGGCATGGAGGACATGGTGGAATGAGGCATCTTCAAACAAATTATGGAATGTTCCCTACTCAACATGTATAAAACCTTGTAGATTCACAAGCTCGTGCAATGTACTAAAGCACATGACAAGAATCTACTTCTACTTTCAACTAGTGGAAGCCAATAGATCCATAAAAACAATATGACCAAGAAGAAGATAAATCAATGGCACATAACACAAGATGTATTTGGGCAAAGCCACTTCTCAAAACCCCTACTATCTATATTGCATTAAATCATAAATATGAGTGAAGATTCAAAGCTTGTTCTCACTAGAACTATTCCACACAAGTACTCTCAAATCTCTCAACTCACAAGATAGCTCAAGCCAAATCCTTAGCCTATTTAGTATCTCTCCAAGCTCCTAATCTCTTGCATAATTCCTAGGATGAATAGCTCGTATATAAAGGGAATTCATGCTTCCAAAACTGCGCAATCCAAACATAGGACCAATCTCTTATGCATTCATGATATTGACACTCTAGTAAATAATACCATTGATAGTACACTCTCCTTGCACTCTAGTCTCAACTAGGTCTTTCTCTGAACTAACATGAATGAGTTTCTCATGAGGGAATATTCAGTTAACTGGAGTTGCACTAGTGGATGCATTAGTCCACCAACTGATTGTTAGTCCTCTATTAGTTCCAAAAACAATTTAGAACTAATTTAACTGAACTTAACTCAGTAAACCAAGTGATTTAATTTCCAACTCAATTTAAACTCATACTGCACCCCTAAAAGTTAAGGATAACATATACATGACTTCAGAAAGACTTCCAACTCAAAATTCCTAAGCTAATTAAGTTAATTAAACTTAACTAACTATTTACAAGTTGCTATAAGAATAGAATTCAATTCTAATTCTCAGTTTAATTCAAGGACAAATTAAACTAGAATTTCTTGTTGCCATTTATCAACACTCCCTCTCAACAAGAAATGGATTATCGGTTACCCTGATCCTATCTTTGTGAAGCTCAAATTTATATCTTGATAATGCCTTTGTCAAAATGTCAACATATTGCTCCTCCATGGGAATGTACTCTAACAACATAATATGCCTCAATGCACAATATTTGGGATGATGATATCAGATATCAATATTCTTGGACCGATCATGAAAAAATGGATTTTCAAAGAGTTTGATACAACTTTGATTATCGTAGTAAATCACAGTTGCATCCATCTAATGGCCAAATAAACCAACCATGATCTTCCTTATCCATATGGCCTCACATGTTTCCTGACTCATAGCCATGTACTCTTCCTCTACCGAACTAAGTGCAACCGATATTTGTTTCTTGTTGTACCAAGAAACTGTCGCTGACCCAATACTGAAGAGCCCTCCTAATGTGTTCCTCATGTCAGATGGACTCCCTGCCCAATATGCATCAGTGAAGCCTTGAAGCTTCACTCCCTCTATCCTCTTGTACCATATTCCATATTCAGAAGTTCCCTTGAGGTATCTCAACAAATGCTTTGTCACCTTCCAATAAATCTTGGTAGGCCTAACCATCACTTGGCTAAGTTGGTTAATTGCATAGCACATATTCAGTCGTGTGTTCACCAAGTACATGAGTGAACCCACAAGCTACCTATAAACAATAGCTTGCACTACTTCCCCTGAAGTAGCATCCTCCTTCCTCCAGTTACCTACTAGAGGAGTCTCCATGGGTTTGCTACTCTCCATGCAAAATATCTTGAGTATCTCATTGGCATACTTGCCCTGAGACACAAAAAACTGCCCATCTCCCTACCATACCTCCATGTCAATAAATTAATGCATGAGACCCATGTCCTTCATCTCAAGCTTTCTTGCAAGGTCCTCCTTGCAATATTTGATCAACTGATCATCACCTATCAGTATGAAATCATCAACATAAAGTACAATGATCAACATTTTACCTTCCACCACTATGTGGTAGAGGTTTTCATTCAGTTCACTCTTCATGAAGTCCAACCCAATGAAGTAGTTGTCTATCCTAGTGTACAAAGCACAGGGTGCTTGCTTCATCCCATACAAATCTCTCTTGACTGGAACACATGTGACTCATGGTCAAAGGCCTCAAAACCTTCAGGCTACTCTATGTAAACCTCTTCCTAGATCATGCCATTAAGGAAGGTTGTCTTCACACCCATATGTTGTATATTCCAACCCATTTGTGCTGATAGTTCCAATATAGATATGATTTACAAATACCTTGCAAGAGGATCAAAGTTCTCATCATAGCCAATCCCCTTTACCTGTGAAAGGCCATGGGCCACAAATCTAGCATTATGCTTCTCCACACTACCATCGGCATCTTGATTTACCTTGTAAATCCAACAAGAGCTCACCACTGACTTTTTCTCTGGTCTTGGGACCACATCCCAAACACTATTACGAACTATGGAGTCATACTCCTCCACCATGGCATCAACCTAAACTAGATGCTACATTGCTTCCTTAAAGGAAGATGGCTATGTCACAACACATTTGTCCATAAGAACCATGTATCTAGTGTAACTCTCAGGTGACCTCCTCTGCCTGTGCTAAGAAGTGGGTGCTCCCACATTCTTCTGTGCATCATCTAATAATCTATTAGCCTCTCTATTGTGTTTTCTTCCCTCTCTGTAAGACTCTTCCTAAGTGGATCTCTCCACTCCCTAATCCTCTGCATGTGGTTGCTCCACATAAATCTGAGGCTCCTGAACCATAGGAGCTAAAAGCTCCTCTTCTGCATGTAGCTCAAGCTCCCTCTCAAGGGAAAATCACATGGCCTTCTCCTCATCGAATCTGACATCCCTGTGAACCATCGTCATCCTGCTAGTTAGCAATTACACCTGATAGTTGTGAGGCGTATTAGTGTACCCCACAAACATCCCCAACTTTTCTGTCAACTCAAGCTTCTTCCGTGCATCTTTGGTCACATGGAAATCTATCAATGACCCAAAAATCATGAAGTGACCAACATCTACTCTCTTACCGGAATAAGCCTCCTTTGGTGTCTTCATATCAGGTATCGGATGTGGGCTACGATTATGAACATAAACTGTAGTGTTGCATGTCTCAGCCCATAAGTGTAGTGGTAGGCCCTGATCATGCAACGTTGCCCATTCTGCCCCTACTATGCTATGTTCTTCCTCTTCACCACCCCATTTTTCTGAGGGTTATGGGGTGTCATCAACTCCCGTTTAATCCCTTCCGCTACACAGAATTTCTTAAACTCATTTGAGACATACTCACCATCATTATCACTTTGTATAGCTTTAACCTTCTTTCCTGACTCTTTCTCCACCAATGCTTTAAAATCACAAAACTTTGTGAAAATTTGATCCTTTTTCTGCATGAAAAATATCCAACATTTACGATAATAGTCTTCAACAAATATAACATAATACCTATGTTTGTCCATGGATTTTGTCGAGAATGATCCACACACATCTGAATGGACTCACTCTAGAATAGCCTTTGCTTAATTGTCTTTGTCGTGAAAGGAAGACTTGATGTATTTTCCCAAAATACACCCCTTGTATGTATCAAGTTGCTCAATCATACCTTTGGGAAGATCCGTAGATGTCTGCTACAATATCTTAAAAGCCCCATCATGCAAGTGGCCCAATCGTATGTGCCACAACTCACCAATGTCTCGATTCTGCACCCTTTCTATTTTTGTGCTCAAAGAAACACACTCCTATACCTCCAAATTATAGAGATTATTCACCTGAATCCCTATCTTCTTTACTTGACCCATGGCTATGTGTCAAAGGAATGCCTTTCCTTTTGAGAATATCACATCATAGCCTCAATCCTCAAGCATGGCAGTGGATACCAAGTTCTTCTTCAGACCAAGCACATACATAACATTCTTCAAGGTGAGTGGAGCCCCATGCTCCCTCTGAAAAGTAATTGTGCCCAATCCAGTAACAATATGCTTCCCATCATCACCCATCTCGATATGCATTTGGAGATCTTTCTCCTCCAGGTTACTGAATATTTCTTTGTCACCAGTCATGTGGAATGAAGCTCCATTTTCTAAGTACCATACACTCCCCATCATTGATGGCACCATGCATGCAATGAGGGAAAAGTCCAATTCGAATTGAGAGGCCAAAGCCTCATCTGCTGCTCCTCCTGAGGACTTCCTCTTAAACTTCTTGAGTGGACAATTTGTAGCAAAATGGCCCAGCTCATGACAATGAAAGCACTTAACTTTCGTCATGTCTTTCTTCTTACCTACATGACAAGAACATGATTTGGAATGGGAAGCTTTCCCTTTCCCCTTCTTCACCTTAATTGTTAAGGCACGGTTCTCTTCATCATCAATATTTGATGAAGATCCATCCCTAGTGTTCCTCCTGATCTCCTCCTGCATCATATCTGACCACAGTCATTCCCAATCTGGAAACTTCTCTCGACCATTAACAAAGTCCTGATAACTACGCCAACTCTTTGGGAGTCCTACAAGAGCAAGACTCACCATATCATCCTCGAAAGCCATGATTCCAACACTTCCAAGTTCATTACAACACTGAGTGATTTTGGTCAAGTACTTTGGAATCGTCTCGCCTATCTCCATTTTGATTTTTCGAAATTTATCCTTCAGTGTGAATTTCCTTTGGTCACTATTGTTCTGATACAAGTTCGTCAATGCTTTCAAAATAGCATACGTAGTTTCCTTGCCATGGAGACTTGAGACAATGTGGTCTCACAATCACTCAAGGATTATCTGCCTCGCCTTCGCCACACACTTCTTCCATTCGGCCAAATATTGTCCATCTGATGTTGCTAGCTTATAAATTTCTTGATCAATGAATTCCTTGAAGCCATTATCCTCTAGCACAACCTCCATATTGTCCCTATAGGCTATCAAATTTACACTGCCTTCAAAGGCATACTATAGCCGCAAACCATAGAACGCCATCTATCGATCCTGAAGTATGTAATACAAATTCAAATTTCACCCATAACCCAAAACTCAAAACTTCAAAATATCCTCTAGTATATTGTTCTCAACTCCAATACCATTTAGAAAATCATGTAGATTCACAAGATCATGCAATGTACTAAAGCACGGGACAAGAATCTACTTCTACTTTCAACTAGCAAAAGTCAATAGATCGATGAAAATAAAATGAACAAGAAGAAGATAAATCAATGACACATAACACAAGATATATCTGTGGAAAGCCACTGCTCAAAACCCCTACTATCTATATTGCATTATATCATAAATATGAGTGAAGATTCAAAGCTTATTCTCATTAGAACAATTTCACACAAGTATGCTCAACTCTCTCAGCTCACAAGTTAGCTCAAGCCAAATCCTTAGCCTATTTAGCAGCTCTCCAAGCCCCTAATCTCTTGGGTAATTCCTAGGATGAATAGCCCATATTTAAAGGGAATTCATGCTTCCAAAACTGTGCAATCCAATCATAGGATCAATCTCTGATGCATGCATTATATTTAAACTCCAGTAAATAATACTACTGATAGTACACTATCCCTACACTCTAGTCTCAGCCGGGTCTTTCTCTGAACTAACATGCATGAGTTTCTCATGAAAGAATTTTCAATTAACTAGAGTAGCACTAGTGGATGCATTAGTGCACCAACTGATTGCTAGTCCTATATTAGTTCCAAAAATAATTTAGAACTAATTTAACTAAACTTAACTTAGTAAACTAAGTGATCTAATTCCAACTCAATTTAAACTCATGCTCGACCCCTAAAACTTAGGGAGAACATATACATTACTTTAGAAAGACTTCCAACTCAAAATTCCTAAGCTAATGAAGTTAATTAAACTTAATTAACTATTTACAAGTTGTTATGAGAATAGAATTCGATTTTAATTCTTAGTTTAATTCAAGGACAAATTAAACTAGAATTTCTTGTTTCCATTTCTCAACACATCTATTGGGGAACCTGGACCAGGAGAAATCAAAAAATATTCTAAGACAAAAATATATATCCAGAGCATATTGGGGCACAAGTTGCAGCAATATATAATCTACTTCCTAAAGAAGAACCTAGAACCAAAGCTCGGTCTATCGCCTTTGAATGCATTGATCAATCTATGTCGCAAGCATATTTCGATGGATCATCACAAAATGGAAGGTGTGGAGGAGATGTTGTCCTATTCTTACATAGTGATCATTGCTTCAAGATAAAGTGTGGACTGGGACCCAGAACAAACAATTATGTTGAACTCTATAGTCTAAAATTGCTCCTTCTCTTTGCAATAGAAAAAGTGTGTCGACACTGTCAGGTTTTTGGTGACTCGTGAGTGATTATTGATTGGTTTAATTTGAAATCTACATGTCATGTGAACATAGTCAGGAACATTTTGGATGAAGTATTGATGATAAAAGGACAGTATGATCTTGTTACATGTCATCACATTTATAGGGAAAGGAACACCATTTCCGGTCGTCTATCCAAAGAAGGCATGCACCAGGCATGAGGGATATGGCACGTATTAGAGAATAATGGAAACGAACACTACCAGTACTACCACCAACCTTTGGATGAGCACCTATAAGCAGAATAATATCATGAATGATACTCAACCATATACACTTTATATATATATATATATATATATATATGGTAAACATTTAGATGTTTTTATGTAGGACAAATATTTATAGTTGCTTTTATGATGATACTTTGACAGTAATTTTGCATATATTCTCCATATGTATTATGTCTGGAATTTCTATACAGATGATCGATATGTGATCAACAACCGTATTTTGGATATGCTATAAAATAAACATCTATAATATGTAATTTTCACTATTTTTTAATGAAAATTGTGATTTTTCCCTTAGAAAAACCAAAACATTTTTTGTCGATCAAATTACATAAAGATAACAACTAAAATAAAATAAAATTATAATTATAATTAATAATTAAACCAACCTAGATCCATCTTAACTTTAGATCTAGCTAGCTTCAAGAGGGATCAAATCTCTTGGGGTGCAAACTTCTTTAGAGTTGATCCCTCTTGGTACTTGGTAGATATAGAGTTTAGATGGATCTAGGTTGGTTTAATAAAAATGAACTTATAAGTTTACCCTTAAAAATTTTAATCTCAATATAATTTGGACATTTAAAATTCTATTATTTATATATATATATTATATTATAAATTCTATATATATATATATATTAGTATCTAGATGAATCGGCAAGTGGATTGGTCTCATACCCACGTGACACAAGGTTGATTGAAATCATTACCACTATAACCTCTAGGTACTTACGTATGTTTCTTTCGCATGCATAGGTGGATTGAGGGGGGATTTGAGCAACAAACCTCCTTTGCACGTAACACTTCATTTTCATGGCCAATGCCAATTGAATTTCCCTTGGCAACTATTTAAATATTTATGCAAATAAAACTTTAAATTTTTATAATTATTTACGCTATTATTGTAATGTGTTGGGTAATGTATTGTTTGTTTGTATATATGATTATGCACGTAACATTGTGCATAATATGTTATATTTTAAATTAATTTAAAGTTATTAAATTTGATATAATTAATTTGAATATCAAATATTATAAATATAATATATATGAAATTCATATTTTTAATTTAATTTATTTATATATATCAAAATAATAAGCTGTTTTTTAGAAAAAATAAACAATAGATTATTTTAGAAATTTTATAACATGAAAGAATAAAATAATGAGATGTATATAGTTTTCAACTCAACATTTTAAAATTTGATTCTTTATCTTATGATATTTACTAATACAACTTACAATTGAGTTAATTAAAAAGAACTTATATAATTACAATCAATTTTTTTTATTTCAAATTAACTTTTATTTTTAAATTTTTATTATTTAACAAAAATCAATATTTAAAAATTAAAGATTAAAGTTATGTGTTTATTTATATTGTATTGTAATGTGTTGTGCTATTTGTTATCTATATATATATTTTAAATTAATTTAAAGTTATTAAAATTTAATGTTTAATAAATATTAGTTGTTATATTATGTGATTATGAATATACAATTTATTATAAATTTGTATTTTTATTAGGTATTTAAATGTAGTAGATATAATATCACTATAAGGATCAATGAGAATACTTTTTGAGTTGGGATTTAGGGATTGCCACAAATAATCAATGAGAAGTTTATGTGTTTCTGCAAGTTTTTTATGGCTACAAAGAGAAGCATTCAAGATTCCATTATCATTAGTAACTATGTCATTATTTTACATCACTCTATCAATGGCTCTCTTTCGTCTGACAACAAACTCTAAGTCATTGTAAAAGGATATATCATATGGCAGGAAGATTTCATTCCAAATCATTTATTCATGTTCATAGGAACAACATCAAGAAGGCATATCAACTCATGAATGAGGGATTCCATCTAGTAAAAGGAAACCTTAAAAGTGGATAGGGTTCTATGCTTAACCTGAGTTACTTAACTATGATTGCAAAACATTTTTTGTAAGTATTGTTTTTTAGTTGGTCTATTTTAGAGGATCTACAAGCTAGAATTTTTAAAACACTAACACTCCTGTGCCTGCTCCATGGCGTAGTTTTGGATCACAGTTTAACATTTTGTTGTGTAATACAGTGTTGATGAGTCTAGACTGGCAATAATACTTTTTAAAGCTGTAGAATTATGCTCCTAGCACAGATTTTATGAAATATAAATATATAAAAAATAAAACAAATGTAACATATATAAACTTCATGCATTTAATTTAATTTATTTCTATCTACTAAAACAATCAAGCTTATTTTTTTTTAAATTAAATGAACAATATATGTGACAATAAGTTTGTAGTTTGTGTTTTTTTGGGGGGGATGATTTTTATAATGTTGTTTAAAATATTTACATATTAAAAAATATTTTTTTTGTTGATCAAAATCCTTTATTAATTGTTCAAAAAAGTACAAAATTCATCTTGTTGGCCAACTTCTACCCCATTTCCAGGAGAGAAGTGCAAAAGCATAAGAAATATTTCCATTTGTTACATGAGTCCCAAAAGAAAAATGGCCAAGTTACTCAAAACAAAAACAAAACCAAGAAGCAACCCACAATATTCATATCAAGGGATAGGATTCAAAGCGTGACAACCACCCGGTGCCACATGAGGGTCGTGCCCTTCATAACTGTGATATTCAATATGCGCTAATTGCACCTCAATATCATCCATTCAATCATTGTTGTGGCATTGACTACGTCTCGCTGAAGCAATAAATACCAAAAATTATCCCTAGATGTACTCGACATCATTGACATAAACTATGATTTCATTTTTATCGAAATATCTTTGTTGGTGGATCACATCAAGGGAGGCTTGAATATCTGTTAATAGGTCAAATGTCATGGTTAGGGATGGTGGTTGCTCCATGCAACCCGATGACTAGGCTTGCTCATGGGATACCTCCCCCACCACATTTTATGCTCCCTCTGCATCAACATATTGCTATTGAGATTCCCGCTCCACATATTCGCCTCGAGCGTTTCCACCCCAACGAGTACGCTCGTGTTGGCACAACATATCCTCTACCTCTAGGTACCAAGACTGATTAACTTAACTAATACACTACTCTAACCAGGAGTGTTGGAACACCACTTGGACGAAACCACACTACTCTCCAACAACAACCCTTTTGTCGAAGTGAATAACTAACCAAAATCCCATAGACGATAATAGGATTTTGAGAAGCACCTCCCCACACAATGAAGTGGGCCCAAGTGACCAGAGAAGACCTGAAATCCCTGCACCAACGCAAATGGGCTAGATAGATGTCCCCACGTTCACCCAACTACCAACCCACACATTCCCCTTCCCTGCCCATCTCCAATTCAAGCATACATAAAGCATTACATAAATTTTGAGGTCTAAAATGGGCCTCTTAAGGAATATCATAAAATAATAGTGAAAATAATAAAATAAGATTGTATTACCTCATCAAGTTTTGGTGGGAAAAAAAACTTTTCTTAATTCGTATTTTCAACTTATCTCCTTATGATTTTTATTAAATTTTGAGCAAGAGCACTTATTGGATGTGGAATTTAATTTTACATCCAAGGAGTAGCCAAGTTACATACTTTTTATGGACCCTATTACACGAAAAATGTAAAAGAATTGAAAAAACATTATTGCAATCACATCTTTTCAAGTATTTCACATTTTTCATGTAATAGAGATCATCAAAAGTATCTGACATGGTTACTCCTTGGATGCAAAATTAAATTCTACATCCAACGAGTGCTCCCTCTCAAAATTTCAGTAAAATCATAGGGATATAAGTTGAAAATACGAGTTGATAAAATAGTTTTTTTTGTTAATCTTTTTACTCCACAAATGGTGAATCATCCCCCCATGGTTGACCTCATCATATTGAATCCTACTAATTCTTATAAAAATGATTTTTGTTGTACATTTTTGTGTTGAGGCCCATTTTTTACCTCAAAATTTCTTTAATGGAATTTGCGACCAAGGAAATTTAAAAAACACCAGAGCCCTAAGATTTCTAGGGTGAAAGCCAATACCCACTCCTTTGCAATACACAATAGAAAACTATAAAGGGTTTTTCCACTACGAGCAGAACACCCAAAATATCAAAAGACCAAGAACTGAAATTGAAATATCCCGAAATGCCAGACAATACAAACATATACTGGAATTCCAATTAAAGGTAGGAAAGAAGGAGTTACCTAAACATCGACTCTAGACCCCTCACTGACAAACACCATACTATTGCGCCAAGGTCGCATAGGAAACCTCATGCTTCCTAGGACTGATCCCAATTTTAGACGATAATAAAAAGTCAGCCTTTGTTCATTTAGCAACCTAGGGTCCCAGATAACAATTTGGTCCTTAATTGCATTCAAAAAAAAATTGTATTTCTAGACTACAAACATAGTCAGTTTCCTCCACCAGTCAAGATGCATGCTTGGCCCTCCATATATGCCTCCCAAATGAACCAAGCAAGTTATCTTGTTCAAACACCACAATTTTATCTCTTTGTTAATTATTCTACTCACCACCACCAACACCAGCGGTGTAATAACCCATATCCATTCACAAAGCTTCTGCTACAGGCCATCCAACCCAGTGTACTTGCCACCCCAAACATTCATCAC
>APFE030926591.1:130743-287581 GCA_000404065.3 Pinus taeda | reverse complement strand
TAAATCTGATGTATTTGATACGTTTAAGAAATGGAAAGCTTTGGTTGAGATTGAGACAGGAAAGAAATTGAAGTGTCTCAGATCAGACAATGGAGGTGAATATTGCAGCAGAGAGTTTGATAGGTATCGTTCAGAGCATGGAATTCGCAGAGAGAAGACAGTTCCAAGAACACCACAAGAAAATGGTGTGTCAGAAAGGATGAACAGGACAATCATGGAGCGTGCAAGGTGCATGAGATTGCATGCAGGATTGCCTTTACAGTTTGGGGCAGATGCTGTAGATACTGCTGTTTATCTAATAAACAGAGGGCCTTCAAGTTCCTTGGATGGTGGTGTTCCAGAGGAAGTATGGACAGGTAAAAAGGTAAACTACTCTATTTTAAAGCCTTTTGGTTGTGATGCCTTTGTCCATATTGATAAAGAAAATAGAACAAAGCTTGAAGCAAAGTCAAAGAAATGTACCTTTATTGGATATGGTGTTAATGATTTTGGTTATCGCTTATATGATTATGAAAATCACGAAATCATTAGGAGCAGAGATGTAATATCAATGAAAAGGTCTTGTATAAGAATTAGTTGCAGAAAAAGAAACGGGAAGAAGAAAACAAGGAATACACAGTTCTTGATGAAATCACTGAAAAGTAAAGGTGCCTGAAAATAATAATAATCAACAACCACAATAGCAGCAACCATCACAACAGCAACAGGCACCCCAAACACCTGAAAGCGGTGTTAGAAGATCTACCAAGATAAGTAGACCCCCTGAACGATACTCTCCCTCATTATATTATTTATTGTTGACTGATTCCGGTGAACCCGAATGTTATGAAGAAGCAATGCAGGTTGAAAGCATGAAGAAGTGGGAGGTAGCCATGGAAGAAGAAATGGACTCCTTAATGCATAACCAGACTTGGGATTTAGTCAGGTTGCCTGCAGGAAAAACTACATTGAAGAATAAATGGGTTTACAGGTTGAAGGAAGAAGATGGAGGAAAACAGAGGTACAAAGCTAGACTTGTGGTGAACGGGTTTGCACAGAAGAAAGGTATTGATTTTGATGAAATATTTTCTCCTGTTGTTAAAATGACTTCAATCGGAACTATTTTAAGTCTTGTAGCAGCTGAAGATTTGCATCTTGAGCAGTTAGATGTAAAAACAGCCTTTCTCCATGGGGATTTGGAGGAAGAGATATATATGCAGTAGCCACAAGGATATGAGGTAAAAGGGAAGGAGAAACTAGTGTGCAAGTTGAAGAAGAGCTTGTATGGCTTAAAATAGGCTCCAAGGAAGTGGTATCTAAAATTTGACAAGTTTATGTCTGAGAAAGGTTATACTAGATGTCACTTTGATCATTGTGTTTATATGAAAAAGCAAAATGATGGTAGCTATATTATATTGTTATTGTATGTAGATGAAACGCTTGTTGTAGGGTCTAACATGCAGGAAATAAATGTGCTCAAAAGAAAACTGGAAAATTCATTTGCAATGAAGGATTTGGGAGTTGCAAAACAAATCCTTGGTATGAGAATAACTAGAGATAGGAAAAATCGCAAATTAACATTGTCTCAGAATGAGTACATACAAAAGGTGTTGAAAAGATTTAATATGCACAATGCAAAACCAGTTAGTACACCTTTTGTTAGCCATTTTAAACTTAGTAAGGAAATGTGCCCAAAGACCCAAGAAGACATGCATTATATGTCTACAGTTCCATATGCATCAACAGTTGGAAGCTTAATGTATACAATGGTCTACACAAAGCCTAATATTGCACATGCAGTGGGAGTTGTAAGCAGGTACATGAACAATCCATGAAAGGAACATTGGATGGCAGTGAAATGGATTCTCAGATATTTGAAAGGTACCACAAATCAAGCATTACGCTTTTGTGGTTCAAACATTTCTCTACAAGGATATGTTGATGCAAATATGGAAGGTGACAGAGATAATAGGAGGAGCACTGCAGGATATGTATTTACTGTAGGTGGAATAGATGTCAGTTGGGTTTCAAAATTCCAAAGTGTTATTACACTTTCAACAACAAAAGCAAAGTATGTTGCTGCTACAGAGGCTAGTAAAGAAATGATTTGGTTACAAAGGTTTATGGGTGAATTGGGTAAGGAGCATGATATGGGCACGTTATACAGTGATACCCAAAGTGCCATTCATCTCACAAATAACTCAGCATTTCATTCCAAGACTAAACACATACAGCTCAAGTACCATTTCATATGATCAGTGTTGGAAGATGGAGAGTTGAAGCTGGAAAACATACACACTAGCCAAAATCCTACAGATATGTTAACAAAAGTTGTAACTAGGGAGAAACTGAGAATATGCTCAATTTCAATTGGCCTTCAAGGATGACGATGAAGATGAGAAACAGCCAGGTCCAAAGAGGAGTCATTTTCCAACAAATGAAGCATTCATGGAGTTGCTACAATCATTCTCCAAGTGGGAGATTGTTGGGTGTGGAGCATGATTTTTTAGAGGTCTTTGTTTTAGCCGGATGTATACCCCAGGAAGTTTTTACACCCCTCCACGCGGGGGGGTGCGGGGGGGACTTGTCCCCTCAACCCTCGCGGAGGTTCGAGGGGGCCGATCCCCCTCGATTGGGGGGTCTGGGGACCAGCGGTCCCCCGAGGGGGGTTTCAGGGGCAGTGCCCCCGAAGCTAAAAACATATGTAAATTACCTTGTAAAAGTATAGTAATTTCTAGTCAATCTGGGTTGTTCATTAGGTGGATGATGTGACGGTAGAACTTGGGGTGGACGTAGCCCAAACTGGGTGAACCGCGTATATCATGTCTCTATGGTTTTATGTGTTTTCTGTGTTTATATTTATGCAATATTCTATGTGTTCCATTGCTCTATAATATATAATTTTATAACATCTTGGTTGTGAAACACGTGTCACAAATTTCACTATATGGCTTGTTATCTCTAAGGACCCCCCAAAATTAAGATTAATCCCAATATAATTAGCACCTCTAATCTCCAAAACCCTTAATAACAATCTCCCAAAAACATAATTTGATATAATTTAACTTCTTCCAAAGAAATATGTACCTCCACAGTTCTTAAAACCCTCATGCAATCAAAGCTTATAGAAAACCACCTCATACTTTAGTCTAATATTCCTACCAATTACCAAAGAAACCTCCCACACCTTCAACAAAATTAAAACCTACATGCACAACTATCAAGTAGCATGCAGACACTCATGTAGTCTAAAATGCCTTGATAAAGGAATTGAGAGTCTTCTACACATTCATCCACCATTGAGTGGAGGCTTCACTCCTATTTCACTAATTTAGAAACATTGATTCTAGTCTTTTATCACGAATTTAAGTGTTTGACTTCTTATTTATTCACAATGTATTTGCAACATTTTCAAAATTTTGTATAAATTTTATATTAATGAAATTTATATATAATTTTTTTTATTTAACCAATTTTACAAATTGAATGGTTGAAGGTTATATGTTATATGATGAGACTTTAATCTCTTGGTATATATCAAAAAAAAATTATCCATTGTTAAACTTAATGATTGGTTTTCAAATGTTAATTTTTTTAGAGGTTGTCTTAAAAGTTGCAATCAAAGCTTTCTTGTTAGAGGTTTTGACTACATCGTAATGGAATTTATAATAGATCAAAGCCTTATGCCATGCTATTTGTTCATTGCCTCACACCTTGCCCACTATCTTACAACATTGACATTTCCACCCCAGCCACCACCCCTACCACTGTCATTGCCATGCACTCCCATCATTTAATTGCATAAAAAAATACAACATAATTTAAATATGCACAAATGGTGTCACATATAATGGGGTTTAAATCAGTAAAAAAATGTTTATAAGCAGGAGCCACATACTTGGGAGTGAGAGAAGCAAAGATACCTGGAACAATAGTTAGTTTAGTTAATCTAGCCATTAATCAAACACTATAGGATGAACACATAACTAGTCATGAGTAGCAGTAATAATAGAGGTGGTTATTAAACCAAGTGTTGCAACCTTTTTCTATTGCAAAGGGCCTAGGATATCTCTTAAAGCAGTACAATGTGTGAAGCTACTACATAGACACATGAATGATAGCTCGAATTAGATATAGTTCACTTATTCATGTTGTATACTAGATCATATTATTATTATTATTTGTGTTTTAAGTCTCATAATAACAGTATTAATTGCTACATTATGCAAGGTAACTATATCATTCCTTGCCACATTAGTGTTGTTTATGTTAATTATTGTAGGATAATGTGAGAGGTGCTCACTAGTAATTACATTGGCTTGCTTGGACATGTTGTGATATGGATTATAGTTCATATGATGCTGAGGAAGGATTCTCATTTATTATGATTGATGGAGTCTCCAATGAACATTAGTCTCTTTCCTCTTAGCCTCTCAAATAGGTTTGTAGTATTAACCTTTTAAGGCACCCTCTCCTATATTATTACTCATTCTAATGCTATCATCAATCTAGAGTAGGTATTTGTTATATATGCAATAACAAAAGTCATGAAAAATAGTAGGTAGATGAGATCTTTAAAACTTTACTTTCAAGCATTAAATATTTTCATGTTACTAGATAAAATCATTACATATAAAAATTTTCTCAACATGGTAGCAAACTTGTAACATCCATGGTTAAAATCCCATGTAATAAAGTTAATAAAGGAAAAAATAAGACCAAGGTCATGGGACACATATTCCATGTTGAATGTTGGGTTAAAACATATTGATTGGGATCACTAGTGATTAATTTATGGTTATGGAAATTAGCAAAGACATTGACAAAGGCTTTGGAAAGGAAAAGTGGCATTAATTAGCATTTATTTATGAAAATAATGGAAAATAAGAGAAAAGGAAGGTGAAAGGTCACATAATTGCATGTGAGGAAAATTGAAGAAAATATTGGCCTCAATGATAAAAAGGATTCTGAGGATCAGTTCACAACATTTTTTCAATTGTAGCTTAGAGCTCTCTCTCTATTCTCTCTCTTTCTCACACTCTTGTACACTTAGAGTTTTCTTAGAGCATTCTTGGAGCACCTTGGATTTGGAGAAAGAAGGAAATGGAAAGCAGGAAAGCAAGGGGACAGTGGGATCAGTGGCTACAACTGGATTGCTTGCAAGTACCAAGTTGCATGTATGGTTTAATTAGTATTTTTGGCATGCATGGTGTATGCATGTGGTTATTTGATTATGATCTATTATTAGCATGGAGGATTGCTTGGATTAATAGTGGTTTTGCATAGCCTTGCCATTTCCTGGATAGCCATGGCGTTGTGGTTTTTCCCTTTTGTTTTCTAATTAATGCTCATGTTCCTTATGGTTGTGGGTTCAATTATTAGTTTCTAGAGCCTTCGATGGACAAACACTTTGGAAGCCTTGGAACAACTTGGGTTGAGTTATTAATCCTGGAATCCTTGCTTGGAAAAACATTGTGGAGCCCTTGGTGGGTTGAGTTACTATTCCTGGAGCCTTGGTTGGACAAATGCTCTGGAGCCCTATGACATTAATGGGTTGAGTTAGTATTCCTAGAGCTGGGTTGGAACAAACACCTCTGTAGCCCAGGAAAACTTTGGTAGAGACCGATCTAATGATGGTTCATGATGTTTGACCATGAGGTGGAATCATTGGTTGAGGGTTGAGGCAGTTTGGCTTTTGGAAGCCCTGGTTTGGTTATGTTGGTTTATTCCATGAGATCCTACATTCATGCTTGGAATATGGCGCGGGGGTGATTGGTTGAAAGAGAGATTTGGTTTTGCCCAATCAATGGTTGGGTGGTACATGGAAGTCCCTAACTTGCTTGGATTTGAATATGTTAATAAGAGCTCTTTTCCTCTTGTATTTTATGAGTAAATGTATTTTTTATCATGTAGCTTTGATGGTTGTTATATCATTGTTATTATTCTAGTTATATGTTGGTTATAAGCATGGTTACATGACATATTTTAGTTATGGCTCTCATAATGTTTTGATTAATAAATGAATGGTTATTGAATGCATCACCTAATAAATGTTACTGCAACTATTATGAGAAGGCATTAGACCTTCTTGACGGTTTTCAGATAAGTATTAGATCCCTATGTTCAGATATGCATTCATGACTTGTAGATTACATTTTCACAATGTGTTTGACGAAATGTTTGTCATGGTTAGGCCTTGTTAAGTCAAGTTCTTTTCTAAGTTTTGTATTAAAGTATTTATCTTTGTGTCATATATTGTTATGGAAAGTCTCATTAAGTTCTAGGCAGTGGTTTGGAGGCTAGCCCTGAAAAAGTGGCTCAGATCTCGTGACCGTGAGCACATAACTGGGGGGAAAAGATTATAATCGCTACCTTACATGCTTATGCATGCAATTGGAGGGTTACAGTCAAATTTCTACAGTGTTGTGGCAACATCTGGGAGTCCATGTCACTGGAAAAGAAGTTTAACTCAGTGTTTGGGCACCTGGAAGGGTTGCTTAGCTCTTGGGGGTCCTGTAGCACCTGAGGGAAGTCATTAAAGTTTGGGTGTGTTGATTCCACTTCCTTAACTACACCTAGAAGGTTGAGTCATATCATAGTAACTCCTCGCCACATATTTAACCCAGTGGACTGATGAACTTGGGTAAGTGTGGGAGGAGGTTGTTACATAATGGTATCAGAGTTCCCAAGTTCAACACTTGGATTGGATGGGCAGAATGTGTTTGTCATGCATGCATGTTTGTTGTATATGTTTTTATATGTATGCATGGTGATGGTCATTGTTGCAATTGTGTTTTCATGAAGAAGTGTTGATGTTGATGTTGGTATGTTTATATATCAATTTCATTATATATATGTGTGTGTGTGTGTGTTAATCTAGATTGATTGGTGCAGACGAGATAATCTCCCCTAAACTTCATTGAGGTACGTTTGATTTTATTTATATTTGGTTATCTAACATGGCTTGCTTGCAAGAAGTAGAGGATCAAAGATGACAAGAAAAATGGTGGACTACAGTTCACATGATTCTCCCTACAGATCAGATCAGCAACATGGTGATGAGTACTCCCCTCACATAGCAGATACATTGAGAGGTTTGAAGGAAAAGATAAGAAGTTCAAAGCAAATAATGATAGAATAATTTAGTAACATGAGAGACTTGTTAGGGAATAGGTGAAACAAGAATGGGTTAATGTAATTATCCTTCAAAGTTTGTCAGACTTGCAGAGGCAGGGACCGCTAAGGATCAGCCATGGATAGGAGGAAAGAACTAATGGGGCATATGGAAACAAGTCTCAGTCGGGATACATGTTTGAAAGGGATGATACAATTAGAGATGGTAGGTTCTTGGATACACCTGACAGGAGGGATAGTGACTGTGGATTTCATTCTAGTTCTAGTTCAGAGAGACAACATGGATATCATCATCACCACGTGTATAAGAGGAGTGAGAAGCAGTATTTTCTAGAAGAGTTCAAGAAAGAAAATCTAGCTACATTTTATGGAGAAATGAATAATTCATGGGATGTAAAGGCTTCGTTGCTTAGGATGAATAAATTCTTCAGATTGCATAACTATTTAGGAAACATGAAATCCACGATAGCCACCTCAGTCTTAAAGGAAAAGCAAACATTTGGTGGGAAGATGTGATGAATATCAGAGGCATTTGAGAACAGGAGTTGACTAGGAGTGAGTTCGAGAGACTTTTCAAGAAGAAGTATATGTCTGAAAGGTACTATGATGATAGGGAAAGGAGATCTATGAGTTGAAGATGGGATCTATGACTGACGAGGAGTATACTAACAAGTTTTTGGAGTTGTTGAGGTATGTGTCTTATCCGAAGGAGGAGAAAACAAAGATTCAAATATTCATCAATGGGTTGTCGGTAGCATTCAAAGATAGGATTGAGTTTGATGAGCCTAGATCACTAGAGGAAGCCATTAAAAAGTTGAAGCACTATTATGAGAAATCAAAGCGTAGGTCTGAGACTAAGCAGGATTGGAAAGGAAACGCATAGGATACAAATGACAAGGAGAACGCAGCACTGCACAAGAGGTTCAATTCAACTAACAGAGGAAAGGAATTTCAGTCTGAGGAGGAGGACAAGGGTGAGGGAAAGAATCCTTTACGGTGTTGGGCTTGTGTCAAGGATTATCACAGGAGAGATTTTCCACAACATCAGGTGGCAAACTATAGATTTATAGTGCTCAGGAGGCACTGACAGTGGGGGATGTTGGACAGAGTATTCCACAAATCTATGGAACATTGGATAACAAATAGGTTTATCATCAAGCATCTATTATCGAGATGGAAAATAAGCTTCGTGATCAAGTGTTTCTATTTTGATTCACCCTTGATCTAATTATAGTTATGTTAACCCCAACTTGGTGGATAAGTTTTGTTTGAATAAATAAGTACATGCAAAATCTTAGTTAGTGAAATTGGCTATAGGTACAAAGAAAAGAGTTCATCATTGGGCAAGAGCTTGTGCATTTGAGCTTAATGGTATGCCCACATCAATGCATCTAAATGTGTTTCTAGTGAGGTTGTACAACATGTTATTGGGCATGGACTGGTTGTATCTTCACATGAATAAATTGGACTGCTATGATAAGACTATTGAGTTCTTAGATCAATGGAGAAAAAATAATATTGCAAGGTAAGAAAAAGGATACAACAGTTAGAATGGTCACAACTATTCATGCAAAGCGCAGTCGCAAGAAAGGGTGTGTCTTATTTGTAGTGCATATTTCCAGTGACAAAGGTAAGGATGTTGAGGATGTTGAGGTCTTAAGCAGGTACCTAGTTTTACAGTAGTTTCAGGATGTATTTCCAACAAAGATCTCAATTTTATCGCCTCACAGTGAAGTGCACTTTTCTATTGAGTTGGTACTAGGAGCAGCACTAACATCAAAGGCACCATACAAGATGAGCACTCTAGAGTTAGTGGAACTGAAGTTGTAGTTGAAGGAAATGTTTGACAAATGATACATTAGACCAAGTGTGTCACCTTGGGGTGTACCAATATTATTTGTGAAGAAGAAGGATGGTACTCTCGGTTGTGTATTGATTACAGACAGTTGAACAAAGTGACAATTAAGAACATGGATTCGTTGCTGAGGATTGATGATTTGTTTGACTAGTTGAAAGGAGAAGCAGTGTTTTTGAAGATGGATTTGAGATTAGGATACCATCAAGTACACACCAAAGAAGAGGATATCTACAAGACTGCTTTCCAGACCAAGTATGGGCATTATGAGTTTTTTGTAGTTCTTTTTGGTTTGACTAATGCTACAACTAATTTCATGTGCTTGATGAAAAATTTGTTACATACTTATATGGAAAAGTTTGGGATTGTATTCATTGATGATATATTGATATATTCCAAGAATGAGGAAGAGCATGTCAAACACTTAGCCGTAGTATTGAGATTCCTAAGAGAGCATCACTTGTATTCCAAGCTTAGTAAATTCAACTTTTTTCAAAAAGAGGTACATTACTTAGGGCATGTGGTTTCCAAAGAAAGTATAGCAATAGATCCAAAAAGATAAGAATTATCATGGAATGGGAAACTCCTATAAATGTGGATGAGGTTAGATCATTCATGCGGTTAGCAGGCTATTATACGCGGTTCATCATAAACTTATCGTGCATTGTCTATCTTAGTACATCATTACAGAGAATAGAAAAGAAATTTGAATGGACAGAGGAATGTGCAACAAGTTTTGAGCAATTGAACTACTTGTTGACAAATGCTCCAGTTTTAAAGATTGCAGATCCAAAAAAAAAATAGTGGTATGTATAAATGCTTCAAAGAGAGGACTTGGTGGAGTCCTGATGCAATAAGGGCAAGTAGTATGTTATGATTCAAGAAAATTGAACGAGAACGAGCATAATTTTTTGATGCATGATCTTGAGTTTGCAACGATCATTCATGCATTGAATATGTGGAGACATTATCTTCTTGGTAGGAGATTCATATTGATGAGCGACCACAGTGGATTGTGATAATTGTTTGACCAACCAAATCCGAATGCCAAGCAAGCTAGGTGGTTGGTTATGATCAGTGAGTTTGATTTTTAGATTAGGTACATCAAGGGTAAAGAAAACAAGGTTGCATATTCTCTTAGCAGGAGAGTACATGTAACTCACCTAGCAGATATGAGTTCATATCAGACATATTTATAGGATCTTGCAGGCAGGACGATGGGATGACAAGTACTAGTAGCTTAGGCACAGGTTATAACAACAAGGTACATGTGAACAAGATGTGGAATATCATCTCATGATAGATGGTTTGATTAGATTTAGGGACGAGAACTATGCGATGGACAACATCAAGCTTAGGAAGCTTATATTGCGGTAATTTCATGTTAAGACATATTCATGTCATCCAAGATATCATAAGACATTGACAACAGTGAAGAAGTTCTACTACTAACCGAATTTGAATAAAGAGGTGGCAGAGTTTTTGGCAAGATGTTTGGATTGTCAACATGTAAAGGCAGAGTGTAAGCATCCCGGTGGTTGACTACATCAGATTTTGATTCCAGAGTGGAAATGGGAGGTCATTTCCATGGACTTCGTTACAGTTTTTCCAAGGACATCTAGACAATAGGACTCTATCATGGTTGTGGTTGACAAAGGTAACTCACTTCATTCCAATCTTAAGAATTAGCCTCTTCAAGGGGGATTTTTCCTTTACATCACAAAATGAACAATTCCTGGATGATACAAATGGAAAGACCTCCTTGTTGTATATAGGAATCTAAGGGGTCACAATATAATCAAAGCCTACGTAGCAATAATAATGTAAGGGTAAAATAATAGCAATAATGGCCTTCTATGGGGCACAATAATAACAATATGGGGACTACATGGACACAACAATAACAATAAGGGGGCTACACTAACAACAACAATAAGGGGCTACACTAGTATTATAGGGACCTAACATGACCCTCTCCTTCAAAAAAGATTTGTCCTCAATGCTTGAGTAGTTCTATATGCTTATGTACAAAATTGTCATCCTCTTATATGGAATCTTTAGCGGGTAAGTTCTTACACTTGATGAGATACTCTGAAATTGATTGATTTCGTAGTTGCAGGGTTCTTGTTTGCATGACTGCTTCAGGTTCCACTATTGTTTTCATTCCTCATCAAGTTCTGGAAATATTATTTGAACTAGTAGCTTGTCACCTATAACCTTCTTTAAGAATGAAACATGGAAAACTAGGTACACTCGAGAAGATGCATGAAGCTCCAAATTGTATGCCATAGTACCAATCTTTTGCAACACCTTGTAAAGACCATAGTACTTTGGTGATAATTTATTATCCTTCTTAACTTGCTTGAAGGACAGTCGTTTGTATGGTTGTAGCCGAAAAAATACCCATTTGCCTACATCAAAATTATTTCGTTGAGATGTTGATATGCTTGTTGTTTCATTCGATTTTGTGCGAAAGTGAGGTTATCCTTTAAGAGATGGAGAACATGTTGGAAATGCTTAATGTGATATTCCACTACTTTAACCTTAGAATTTTCTCTTAAATATGATGTGATGGATGGTGGATGATATCCATAAATCGGGTCATTTTTGTTGTAGTATGAAAGGAAGTGTTATACCACCATTCAACTAGAGGTAACTACTTGACCCATTGTGTTTGTTTATCACATACAAAGCAAGAAAGATATACTTTCAAACATTTGTTCACTATCTCAGTTTTCCCATTAGATTGAGGATGATAAGATGAGCTATGAGCTAATTAAGTACCTAGACAAAAAAAAATCCGTCCAAAAATTTTGAGTGAAATTGGGATCTTTGTCGCTTAAAATAATCTTTGGGTCTCCATGTAGCTTTTGAATTGTTTCCATAAGTGCAATAGAAACTGTACTAGCTTTAAATGGATGAGATAATGAAAAAAAGTGTGCATACTTGGTAAGTATATCAACTACCACCACGATGACAGTCTTTCCTTCAGAGTTGGGTAAACCTATGATAAAATTCGTTGAGAACTCCTCCCAATGTTGACTTGTAATGGCTAAAGGTTGTAACAGACCTGGGCCTTAATTATCTCAACTTTATTTTTTTGGCAAACCAAACATTCCGCCACAAAATTTTGAATATCATATTTAACGCTATCCAAAAAAAAGTCCTTCTCAACCTTGTGATAAGTTTTTAAAAATCTTGAGTTCCCTCCTAAGGGAGAGGTGTGCAATTCCAAAAGAATCTTTTGTTTGAGTTGGTAATTCTTACAAAGATATAAGCGATCTCTGTACCATAATGAATCATTTTTTCAACTAAATGTATCAGATGTATTGGGATCTTGTTGCAACTTTTGAATGAGTGTCCACATTTCTTCATCGTTCTTCCATTCATCCCTTGCTTCGGTTATCCAAACTAGTTGGATAATAGAAATGGCACAAAGCAATGCTTCCACATCCTCATCCTTTCTTGAGAATGTATCTGCAACAACATTTTGCTTCCTTTTTTTGTAGATGATTTCAAAGTTATAACCCAACATCTTTGTGATCCATTTTCACTGCTCTTCTGAAGACAATATTTGTTCCAAAAAGTATTTAAGACTATCATGATCTATTTTTACCTTGAAACGTCTTCCCATTAGGTAAGGCCACCATTTATTTAGTGCATGTAGTATTGCCAACATCTCCTTCTCATAAATAGTTTTTTGTAAATACTTTCCTTTGATTGGATGACTTTCAAAATAAATGGGTCTTCCTTCTTGCATTAAAACAACAACAATTCAATTTCCTAAGGCATCACATTCCACAATAAAAAAAATTGTGAAGTCTGGTGTAGTTAAGATCGGTGCTTGGCACATTGCCTCTTTAAGATGTTCAAAGGCCTTAGTTGCTTATGGAGTCCAAGAAAATGCATCTTGCTTCAGTAATGTTGTTAGAGGTGCTGCTATTCTCCCATAATTATTAAAAAACTTGCGATAATACCATGTCAAGCCAAGAAACCATCAAAGATGCTTTGTGGTTGTGAGGATTTTCCATTCCTTAATGGCTTTAATTTTGTTAGGGTCTACATTAACACCCTCATGAGATACAATATGACCCTCATGATATTCCACCTCCTGTACTCCAAAGAATAATTTGGAGTTTTTTTCATATAATTGTTTCTCCTCCAATAGTTTGAGCACCCTATCAACATGTTGAACATAATCCTTCCAAGACTTGTTGTAGATTAGTATATCATCAAAAAATACTAACACAAATTTTCTAAGGGTTTGAAGATGGAATTCATCAAACCTTGAAATGTGGAAGGTGCATTGGTAAGGCAAAAAGGCATCACCAAAAATTCATAATAACCCTCATGAGTTCTAAATGTCATTTTTGGAATGTCTTCGGTCTTCATTCTAATTTGATGATATCCTCAATGAAGATCCAACATGTTGAAGTAAATTGCTCCATGTAATTCATCCAACAATTCATCAATGACAGGAATGGGAAATTTATCTTTAATAATGAGCTTGTTGAGCTCCCTATAATCCGGACACATGCGTCATGGTCCATCCTTCTTGTGCACCAATACCACTAAAGCAGAGAAATAACTTTGACTAGGTTGAATTATACTGGCCTCTAGCATTTATGCAACCATATGTTCAATTTCATTGTTTTGGGCATAAGGATATATGTAACGCCTGATGTTTGGAGGAACACTTCCTGGAATCAAATGAATAGCATGATCATGATCACGAATAGGTGGGATTACTTAGGAGTCTCAAATACCTTAGAATGATTGTCCAAGACTCTTTGGAGATCTGGAGAAATAGATGATTTCGATGTTTGAACCTCTAGTGAGCATACTTGTGCAATTATGCTCTGTTGTTATTTATTTAGATGCTTTGTCATGCCATTAGATTTGATTGTCTTTCATGGTTTCCCTAATATACCCCTTAATTCAACTTCCTTTCCTTCCCAATAAAATTTCAAGAAAATTTCTTGAAATTAAAAGTTATCGTACCCAAAGATTGTAACCATTGGACTCCTAGTTTTGGAATGGAAAGCATTGGAGTATTCAATACATATTCCCCCATGGTTAGCTTGACATTATGGCACTTTCCAGAGTAATTTATAGTTCCTCTATTTGCAACCATCACTTGACACTCTAGTGTTGGATATATTAATTAATTCAATTCCTTAGTTATCTTACAATGAATAAAATTATGGGTACTACCTGAATCAATTAGCATTATTACCTTTTTCTTCTTGATATGTCCTTCTACAATGAATCAAATTCCCAAAGGCGAACCTCATTTTGGATGTTATCCTTTGAAGTCCCTATGAAGACATCAATCCTATGCTCCTATATAATATCATTTACCCTTGTATTCAATTTTTGGAAGACCTCAATGTGCTCTGTCATTGAACCCTTTTGTTTGAGATTTATCAATTGGCTAAAGAAGGTGTTGCTCCTTGTATCCTCATAATGTGCTATCATTTCCTCTATAAAAATTGACCAAGTGATAAGTGGTTTACAAGAACAAAGTCATTTCTATCATACAAACTGATTGGGTTCTAAATATAAAGATGCAATGTGTACCTTTTGTGTGAGTTGCACATTATGGAGATCAAAATATTGCTACATCTGTAGTATTCATGTTATCAGATACTTGAAATCAAACTTCCTCATATCTATCTTTGGAATATGGTGGGTATTCAATCCAAAGTTAGAGTCTCTGAAACCATGATTAACATTCATTTTGTTCTCATCATGAGTTTCATCAAATATCTTTTCGCCATTAGGAAGCATTTCTTGTAGCAACTTTGTCAAACCTTCCATCTTAGCATCCATGTTTTCTTTTAATCCATCCTTCTTCCATGTCTAATTTTAAACCATCCATGTCCCCTTTTGAGTTCATATTTGGTTGCTCTTTGTGAGAGTGAAATTCGTTGCACTTGGTCCCGTAATTTTGATATATCATAGGTCTTCATCAAATATATAGTGATGTTTCATGCCATACCTAGGAAGATAAGTTCACTTCCAGGTTCTAGAAAGAGTTATTTGCAGGTATGCGTACAGAGTTGGCCTTCAGTGCAACTTATCATCCACAGATAGATGGACAAAAAGAGAGGGTCAACAAGATTTTAGAGGACATGTTGAGAATGTATGTTATGCATCAGCAACATAAGTGGGAAGAGTATCTACCACTAGTTGAGTTTGCTTACAACAATGTGTATAAGGAACATTTGAGGATGATTCTGTTTGAGGCACTTTATGGGTGGAGCTGTAATACTTCCATTAATTGGAGTGATCCAGTTAACATGGTATTGATTGGACTAGGCATGTTGGCAGAAATGGAACAGGAAATCCAAGCAACCAAGAAGAATTTAAAGGTAGCATGGGACAAGCATAAGAGTTATGCCAACCAACATAGGGTATTTAAGGGGTTTCAAGATGGGAAACATGTGTACTTGCACATCAGGCCAAAGAAGATCTCCTTGAGGATTGGATCATGTGCCAATTTGACACCTCGATATTGCGGGCCTTTCAAGATTCTTGAAAGGATTGGACCAGTAGCCTATCGAATTGCAATACCTCTGACAATGAAAGCCCATGATGTTTTTCATGTGCTATTTCTTAAGAAATATGTGAAAGATGTTAATCATGTGATTGACTGGTTTGTATTGTAGGTGGGACTAGAAGGAGAATTCCAACTAAAACTTCAGTGCATTTTGCAGTGAAGGATTCTCATGCTTCGGAATCAAGCAATCGGGCAAATTAAAGTGCAATGGAAGCACTTTAGGCCCAATGAAACTACATGGGAGATGATTGGTCAGATGTGGCCTATGTATCCTTCTCTATTTGTTGGTTGAGTAGATGTCTTTTGGTATATGTTTTGATGTTGTGTTTTGGTTATGTCTATATATGCATATGTATGATGTATAAACTACATCAAGTTGTGTTATAAAGCTCCAATAAGCAGTATGGTGCTCATGATATGTTGGTTTTGTTTTCAGCAGTATGATATGATGTAAATGATGCATCGAGTTGTGCAACTTATAAAGCTCCATGGGAAGCATGTGTTATGTTGGTTTATAAGTGTCAATGAACAACGAAGATAGTGTTCCCCCAACGGGGAGGGTTATGTAACAACCTTAGTTAAAAATCCATGTAATAAAGTTAATAAAGGAAAAATAAGAACAAGGCCATAAGACACGTATTCCAAGTTGAATGTTGGGCAAAAACATAGTGATGGGGATCACTAGTGATTAATTTATGACTATGGAAATTGGAAAAGGCTTTGGAAAGGTTAAGTTGCATTAATTGGCATTTATTGATGAAAATAAGAGAAAAAGAAGGTGAAAGGTCATATAATTGCATGTGAGGAAAATTGAAAGAAAATGAAGAAAATAGAGGCCTCAATGATAATAAGTCTTCTGAGGATCAGTTCACAACCTTTTTTCAGTTTCAGCTTGGAGCTCTCTCTCTATTCTCTCTTTTTCACACACTCTTACACACTTAGAGTTTTCTTGGAGCATTCTTGGAGCACAATGGATTTGGAAAAAGAAGGAAAGCACAAGGGGGAAACGAGATCAATTGCTAGAGTTGGATTACTTGCAAGTACCAAGTTTCATGTATGGTTTACTTGCCATTTTTGGCATGCATGGTGTATGCATGTGGTTATTTGGTTATGATATGCCATTAGCATGGAGGATTCCTAGATTGACAATGGTTTTTCCTAGCCTTGTCATTTCCTAGATAACCATGGTGTTATGGGTTTTCCCTTTTGTTTTCTGATTGGTGCTCATGTTTCTTCGATTTATGGGTTGAATTATTAGTTCAAGGAGCCTTGGTTGTACAAACTCTCTCAAAGCCCTGGAACAACCTAGGTTGAGTTATTAGTCCTGGAAGCCTTGGTTGGACAAACGCTCTAGAACCCTTGGTGGGTTGAGTTACTAGTCCTAGAGCCTTGGTTGGACAAATGTTCTAGAGCCCTGTTGCAACCATGGGTTGAGTTACTAGTCCTGGAGTCTAGTTGGAACAAACACTCAAGAGCCTTAGACAACTTTGGTAGAGACCAATCTGGGGATGGTTAGTGATGTCTAACTGTGAGGTGGAATCACTAGTTGAGGATTGAGGCGGTTTGGCCTCTGGAAGCGTTGGTTTAGTTATGTTGGTTTATTCCATGAGATCCCACATTAATGCTTGGAATATGGCGCGAGGGTGATTGTTTGAAAGAGAGATTTGGTTTAGCCCAATCTATGGTCAAGTGGTACGTAGAAGTCCCTGACTTGGTTGGATTAACAATATCTCTTTTCCTCTTGTGTTTTATGAGTAAATGTACATGTTATTATGTGGCTTTAATGGTTGTTCTATCATTGTTATTATTCTAGTTATATGTTGGTTATAAGCATGGTTACATGATAGATTTTATTTATGGCTCTCATCATGTTTTGATTGGTAAATGAATGGCTATTGAATGGATCACCTAATAAATGTTATTGTAGCTATTATGAGAGGGCACTAGACCTTCTTGATGATTTTCAGATAAGTATCAAATCCCTATGTTCATATATGCATTCATGACATGTAGATTACATGTTCACAATGTGTTTGACGAAATGTTTGTCATGGTTAGGCCTTGTTGTGTCAAGTTCTTGTCTAAGTTTTGTATTAAAGGCTTTGTCTTTGTGTCATATATTGTTTTGGAAAGTATCATCAAGTCCAAGGAAGTGGTATGGAGACTAGCCCTGAAAAAGTGGCTGAAATCTTGCAGTCGCAGGGATAAAACTCGGAGAAAAAGACTACAGTCGCTACCTTTTAGGGTTATGCATGCCATTGGAGGGTTACACTTGAATTTTTGTAGTGTTGTGCCAACATCTGGGATTTCAGGTCACTAAAAAAGAATTTTAACTTAGGGTTTGGGCACCTAGAAGGGTGGCTTAGCTCTTGGGGGTCCTGTAGCACCTGAGGGAAGTCACTAAAATTTGGGTCTGTTGATTCCACTTCCTTCACTGCACCTAGGAGGTTGAGTCATATCATAGTAACTCTTTGTCACATATTTACGCTGGTGGACTGGTGAACTTGGGTAAGTGTGGGAGGAGGTGGTTACAAACCCTAATGTCAACATTACCAAAAGTGTTAAAAGAACTTTCAACAATTCAACTCATTCATTTGTTTAACAAAGCAATCAATATTTACAATATGCCTTCTTCTGAGAAGGTCTTGCATTGATTCAAGAAACAAATATAGTGCACCAAGAAAAAAATATAATGCTAATTATTTTAATAGATTAATTGAATCTTCACTGATTGTGTGATGATGGGCTATATTTTATATGCAGTATGCAACATGAGTTCATAAATTTTATTTATTTGACGTATCAATAATGTATCTATGTAGCTTAAGACATAGCAGTTCTAGTCCAAATTAATGTGGGTTTATCGTGATAGTAAATGATCTCCTTGTTTACAGGTGATTATTCTTTTTGGGGCTAGCTCTCGATCTAGATATGAATCTACCTCTACTATCGATGAGACTTGGTAACCTAAACCTTTTCTTTGGCCTCTATTTTCATACTACTTACTCTTTGATGCCAACTTGCTCTCTAAATTTATATATGCATTTAAGTGAGGCTTTTCTCCTAGCCTTTCATTTATGTATGCCCTCAAATATGCATCCATTCTAAGTAGTGGTGTTATGTTATTGTTTTTTATTCTACTACTTATACTTCTAAATTGAATGTTGGGTGTCGTGGGTGGAACCAAAAATTTTGAGATTCCTATAATGAAATTAAAATTTTGCTTCAATACATAGGCGGTTGAGCAGAGCGGGAGCTTGGAACAGCCTTCACGAGAGGAACTAGTTAGCGGAAGCCTGGTGCAGCCTCTATCCAACAGGAGGAAGCCAGGGGAGCGCGCAAAGAGACACAACCAACCTCGAGACTATGCGAAGCTCCAGAGCCATGGCCCTAGGAGGAGGCCGCGAAATGGAAACTCCCTTGCCACCAGAGGTAACCGCATTCCAAGATCTGGTCGCAGCTTGCAATAAAAGGCCGACATCTGAAAACCAATAGAAGTTTGTGAAAAAAATGGCAACTATCCCCACAGTTGCTCTGCCTACTGAAGAGCCCTACAAAGTGGCTTTAAACCTAGCAGAAAGAGGACTTATCAGTCAGTTCACAGGCTTATGGCCCTCGCCAAAAGCGGTAGAAGCCTAGGTTCAAAGGAATTGGTGTTCACTGGTCAAAGAAGGAACAAAAATCCATTTTGTTGGCAAAGGCTTCTTTGTATTTGTATTCGAAGCAGCAGAAGACAGAAACCTAATATTCAGAAACGACCCGTATTTCATGTGGCCTCAGGGACTATATCTGAATCAATGGAATCCAAACTTCGACCTGAACCAGGATGTACCCTTGGTCGTTCCAGTCTAGGTGAGACTGCCCCACCTTCCTCTTCACTGCTGGAACCCTAAATCCTTGGAAACCATAGGCAATAAGCTAGGCAAATACATCGACTGAGAAAAAAGAAGAGACCAATATTCCTGTGCTAGAATTTGTGTAGAAGTAGACCTGGAGGAAGGTCTCCCTGAAGCCATTAAACTCACAGTGGTTGATTGGTCATACATACAAGTGCTAGATTACAAGAAACTACCATTTAAATGTAGACACTGCCATGGCTACAGGCACTTTGCCAAGCATTGTAAAAATAAATCAGAGGATGTAGTTGAGAAAGAGAAGGGAGATCACTGGACTCAGGTTCAGAAATCAGGACCAAATAAGCAGAGCAATAGGAACAAAGGGAAAGTCGTCTCCACTGGGAGGGTTACTCCTCCAGAACTCCAAGCAGAAGGAAGTTCAATCCCTCCAATAGAAGACATATCAACCAACCCCTTTGATATTCTTAACACACCAGAAGAACTCCAAGATGCAGCAAATAAAGATATTGAACAATAGGCAACCAACATGGAAGAAAGCAAAAGGCAAGAGGAACCAACCCAAAACAAAAAGGTGTCTCTATCTCCCCTACCTATGCAGATATGACAAGAAAGAAGTCCCCTGAGATATCGCAATCCTCGGAAGATGAAACATTTGAGAGGCCCTTGAAAAGAGTGGGGAGGAAATCTCAAAGAGAGGCCAAAGAAGAAGAAGCAGAGAGACAAAAAATGCAAGGCAGTCAAGCCACTATAGAGATGTCTATCAGCAAAAATACTAGAATTAGGCCTCCCAAGGGAGGTGCTACCCCAACCCCTACCAGTAAATAATGTGATTAGTCTCTTAGAATTGCGGAGGACTGAGGAACCCATCAAAAGCTGAAGCAATCAAGAGCCTATTAAGTTCATAACTTCCCGAGCTCCTCATGCTACAAGAGACTAAAATAGAAGGAGAAGCCCTTCTAGAACTCAGCAAAGAAAAATGGAAAACAAAAGTTGGAAAAACGATAAGTGCTAGAGGTACATGCGACGGGTTATCCACTCTCTGGGAAGCTGACAAATTCCAGCTCAAGAGCTCCTTTCAGATGCATCACTGGATTTACACCGAACTCCAACACCTACCAAGTAAGATAAACATTGCTTTCTTTAATCTCTATGTTCCTATACTCTATGTAGAAAAGGAACAATGCTGGCAAACCCTGATTGACTTTTTGGAAGCTTACTCCCTCAATAATATAATTATTGGTAGAGACTACAATCTAATCCTAGACCCAAAGGAAAAAAGAGGAGGAACCAACAGCAGCGACCGCTTCCTCCCCTTAGTGGAAAACCTGATTCAATTATTAAGGGTGTAGGGATAGTAAGTTTAGCTAATAATTGATGGATTAAAACCCTTAATAAGGGCGAACAACTCAATAGCCCTGCTCTAAACAAGACCCTAGAAAGAATAAGAAAGATGACTCAAAACTTCACATCCTGCTCATTCTACCATGTCTTGCGAGCTCAGAATAAGGAAGTTGATATAATGGCTAATAAAGGCTTCCTTCTAGCTCAAGGTATGCTGGTGAACAATGATGAAGAAGCTTAAAGGCACACAATCCCTTAACAGGCAAGGAGATTCATTCAAGGATAGATTCCCATAGAACAAAGGCTAGCACAAATAGACTTTCGTTGTCGAGAAAGAGTGGCTTACTTCTCAACAGGTCTTCGACTTTCTACATGAGCCAACAAGGATGGGAGTAATAACAGGGGGCAGAATGGATTTCATATAGAAGAAGGCTTCGATCGATGAGATGCGTAGGCTTAGGGCAGGAGATGATTCGATAGCCATCGCGAGCTGGAAAAGGTGGGGGTTTAAAGATGCGGGGAGTGGTAAGCAGTATTTTTCGCACCGCTTTTAAAGGTTGGGCAGTATTTCGCAAATCAGATGTGATGTACCTCTTGGCATGATGCGTGGCAGGACAAAACCACCTATATCGCGTGCTCCAGTGGAGATAAAGGTCAAACAGCAATTGGACACAATTAGCGTCAGATCTGAGCGGGGGAAGATTTGACGCTCATCGCGCTCTATACATGGTGAGGTCTTATCCTTGTCATGGGGCCAGGTACGGAGATGGTTCAGGTTAAAGCTCGGACAGTGAGGGATGCAATAATAGTCGGATTTGGGTGGGGTCGATCTGACGGTCACCGTGCATTGAAAAAGGAGGGGAGTTATTTCGTTGGGAGCAGTAAGAGAGTTTCATCACACCGCTCTCGACTGCTTGCCATTTTTTATGAAAAGAATGCAATGCCACTTAAGGGCCGATGCGTGGCAATACAAAACCGCCCATATCATGCCTCCTAAGGAGATAAGGATCAGAAAGCGATGGACGCGATATGTGTCAGATCTGGGTGGGGGGAAATCTGACGACTATCGCATGTTGATCATGTCAGGGTTAACCCTGAAGTGGGGTCAGTACAATGGAGAAGACAGACTATAAATAAATTCATTTTAATATATGCGAGTTTGTAATTTGGCCGTGGAACATAGTTTATGTGGGTTTTATCTTAACCCAGGAAAGTACCAAAGTATCAAAGAAAAGAAGAAAGAAAGATAGGGGCCACTAGTAGTTAGGGTTTTGGATGTCATAAAGCTATAAATATTCTCAAATAGCAATGGAAGAATCATTGAGTTTTATTGTAATTGAGCTTTGCTCTGTTGGATGTTACCCCCTCGAAGAGGCAAGTGAACATTGTATTATGCTTCTGGATAATAAAATATCTTTGCATATTGTCTCAATTTGTGTGATTTTTCTATGTTTCTAGAAGTAATGTTTCATATTTGTAGTGTTTTGTTATTTTCACAAGTCAAGTACATAACGAGTGGTATCAAAGCACTTTCTAGAGCCAGTTGTACCTCCAATTTTGGGCATAATTTTTTTTAGGCTAGAGACGTGTTCTGACGTCTTTAAACCACATGATTTTTCATTGAGCACATAAACCTGCAGATTTGGGAAGGCATGCATGCAAGAACTACAAGAGCTGGTCACACTTATTGGACTCCCTTGTAACCCCTGTGGGTACCCCTTCGAGTAGTAGCACATTATATAGAACCGTGTATAAGATTCACTTCCATACCCTTGGGTATATCGGAAGCCCCCCCAGGGTAACTTGAAACCTAACCTTAGATAAGTCATTGACCGTCTTGTTGCTATAGTACACTGAGAACAACACTCAAGGAGATTACTCGCACATACAATATTGTAGTCGAGTAGTATGACTAAGGGGATGATTAATCCTTCTTAGTTAGCACTCTGAAAGATTGGACTGAGTACTACTGTTGGACCTTCATGTATATCAGAGTCTATAGCACCTGACACTCCTTGTGATCACAGTTCCATCAACTATCTAAAGATCAACCCCCCCCCCCCCCCCCCTCCACCATTTCATCCAGATCAAATCCAACAGTTCAGGTTCGCCCGCCGCTATATAGATCAGATCTTGTAGTCAGGGTTCTATCACCACCATATAGATCAGATTTAGCAGTTGGGGGTTTCATAGCACAAATTAGAGTATTTGGGCAATGAGGGTTTTGGCCACCATAGTCCAAATCAGATTGTCACAACACATTTTGCAATGCCAAGACCTTGGGGTTTCTGCTACTATAGTCCAACCCCGATTTGCGCAGGATATTTGGCAGTATCAATCATTTTGGATTGTGACCACCGCAATATTGATCAGCTGGGAGTAAAACTCCTTTTGGAGTAAAAAAAAAAATCTGGGGCCATCATGGGATTCTTGTAAGAGACCTATCCCATAAGATTCGAGATGAAAATTTTATCACAGTGGTATCATTCACTTGTAAGCCCCCAATTTTCATATGGTCCCAAATTTTCCCTGACACGGCTTCAAGTGACCCACATCGCTAAACTGCTAAGATCACCCTCTTTCCAACCATACTACTCTTAAGTAAGCTCAAAATTTGACTGGTTTTAGTTTATGCACAGTACCATGTCTCAAGTTATGGCTGTGGACAAGGCTATAGAGAAAGTCAACGTCCTTGAGAAAAATTCAATGAATTCTAGGCATCCTTTAACGACATAATCACAACAACAAATTTGGAAGCCCTGAGAATGTCTCATGAACCCATGAGGGAAGAACACAGTGTTGATGCACATGTAGAAGGATAATCCAACCATCACATCCATTTCCATGGAGGTCACCAATATTCGAGCCATTGGACACCCAAGTTGGAGATGTACAAATTTGATGGCTCTAAACTGGCGGTATGGGTGGCACAAATGGAACAATAATTCCACCTTAACCATATCTTGGAAGATGAAACTAAACTACATGTGGGAGATCTTTACTTGGACCAAGAGCGATGGCAGTGATGGTAGTGGCATTAGAAATGCTATCCAGGGAGGCCAACTTGGAACATGTTCTCAAAATCCATTTGTGGTTACTTTGATCAAGAATCGTCTCACTAAGCTTAGGAAAATAGGTACAGTATGAGAATACATTGCACCCTTTAAACAATTGGCCATCAAGACTGAAAGACTAGGAGATGCATTTTACTTGGAATGTTTCATCAGTGGCCTAAAGGAATCCATCCAAGCCCATGTCTGAACATCACCCAGCTACTTGGTTGGAAGCATGCAGCAAGGCCGTAGAGGTAGAAATCTCTTTAAATTCCCAATCCAATGATCCAAATTTCGTCGCAAGGGCACATCCCACCTAGGCTACGGGCCCCACCCAAACACTTAAGGTTCAAAAGGTATCGCTGACAAAAATGGCCGAAAGAAGGAAAAAAAGACTCTACTACTACTATTGTGATGACAAATACTCCCTGGGACATAAATGCAAGGAGCCAAAATTCTTTCAAATTGATGTTATTGAAAATAGCTCTGCCTATGAAGCACCATCCACTGAAGTTCCTGAGGAGGAAGAGGGTGAACCCATAACAACCTTAGACACTAATACTACAGCTACGCCAAATGAGTTGGTTATATCATTACATGCCATGGCCAACATTTCTTCTCCCCAGAATCTCAACATCTGATATTTTCTTTAACATTAGCCAATAGTGGTGTTAATTGATAGTTGTGACACTCACAACTTTGTAGATGAGAATGTCATCAAAAAACACCAGTACAATTTTTTTGAGATATGGTTTCAAACAGTGGCTCATGAGGCTCTGAAAAGTGGATGGGGCATTACAGAGACCAAATGGCATGACCAGGAATTCATAATGGCCTTCATGAGTTCAGAAGGTTGCCTTTGGAGTTTCAACTTTCTTCATTCGTATTTGGCAATAGCCTAAGCAGAGGTCTAGCTTGGTAAAAAAATTGGCACCATGCAATTCATCAACTACTGGGATAGGAAATTTGTCCTTGATAGTGAGCTTGATAAGGGCCCTAAGGGTCTTCAGGATTTAATTGTCGGCATTATAGATTGCTTGCTAAGTGATGATTAAACTCTTATTATAAATAGAAGGTCTGGTACCAGCATTTGAGGGTTTGATTGAGTAAATTTTTGTGTGAGTAGAAGTCCATTTTTTTTTTCTTGAGATTCATAGTTCAGTAGTTTGTTGAGTTTAGATTTGAATGCTAGAGTTTTTAAAGGTTTTTTAAATCTCTAGGTTAAATTTGATTGTTGGGTCTGCTTTTGGCAGCTAAATGTTTGCAAATGTAATGTGTTTATTACTCCACGAATCATTATAAGGAAATGTCAAACTCTAATTTAGCCCTGAACTAAGGAAGCGCAAGGCAACTCATGTTTACGAGCCCAGATTGACAATTAACTAGTAGGAGGATTAATTATCGATTAAAACTCCCAACATTTTGGCGTCATTGCCGAGGAAGTTGTCATTTCTTATTCGGGTAACCATTATTATCAAAGTTTCAGGATCTTGCAGGACTGTCAAAGGGCAGAGAAAGTATGGGAAGACGTGAGTGAAGAGCCACACATCCACTTTTGTTGGGGTTGCTGCAAAGTCTGGCCGATCATTGGTTGTTCTTGAGTTTCTATTTCCTTTATCTTTATGCATATAAGTAGAAGCAGTTTAATTTCATTTCCGCATTTCATATAATTCACAAAAGTTTGTAAATCTCACAGACTTAGTAAGACACATCTACAGGAACCATAGCTAAGCCTCACAAGCAGCATAGGCCTTAGAATAGTTTGAAACACTCTGTGAGATATTTAATTTCTGAATTGTTTTGCTTTTAATAGATTAAATAGTATTCTGATTCGCTCTGAAGTGTGGTGAGTTTTATTTCAGTCAATATAGATTTTAAATTCATCTTCAGATTCCAATATTTTAACATTGTATCATTTTGGGGTGCTGTAAGAACCCACGTTACTAATATGTGTGTGGAGACAGGGACTATCAATCAACCAGATGGACTTGAAGATGATAAATATGAAGGACCTCTCACAAACCCTAGCAGTTGTTGGGATCTTGACCTCTACCTCTCAAGAAGAGAAATTCTTGACAATAGTCAAGAAATTGTCCATTTCTCCATCACCACAGGAGGATTTGGAAGTCTCTTTTCATTTCCCTAACTAGTCATCTAAGGAGAGGAATGAATCATGCACTTTAACCAATGGAGAACATCCACTGGAACTTGAGATCGAGGAGTTCTTGACATGTCTATCAAAAAATCTGGAATGTAATCAAGAGACTACTCACCTTACAGAGAACAATCAACATGACATGGAAGAAGAGGATGAGCAGCATGGGCCAAAGCAATAAATGGACCAAGAATACCATGATTACATCGAACATTGATTATAAGAACCCCCATTACTAATATGTGTGTGGAGACAGGGACTATCAATCAACCAGATGGACTTGAAGATGATAAATATGAAGGACCTCTCACAAGCCCTAGCAGTTGTTGGGATCTTGACCTCTACCTCTCAAGAAGAGAAATTCTTGACAATAGTCAAGAAATTATCCATTTCTCCACCACCACAGGAGGATTTGGAAGTCTCTTTTCATTTCCCTGACTAGTCATCTAAGGAGACGAATAAATCATGCAATATAACCAATGGAGAACATCCACTGGAACTTGAGATCAAGGAGTTCTTAACATGTCTATCAGCAGATCTGGAATGTAATCAAGAGACTACTCACCCTACAGAGAACAATCAACATGACATGGAAGAAGAGGATGAACAACATGGGCCAAACCAAGAAATGGACCAAGAATACCATGATTAGATCGAACATTGGTTCTGAACAACAACTCGAGCGAGGCAGTATTCTCCTCTTCTAAAACTCTTGTTTTCATGTCAAGTACATTTGTTGGTTTTTCATGCTCATGTACACTTCAATTAAGACCTGTATGTTACTTGATTACGAGTATAACAATAAATTAGTGAGTGATAGAGTAGAACAGAGTGATTGCTTCAGATCAATACTTAACTTCCGAATCTTTGTTAATAGGGCATAAACCATTAGGTACAGATCAATTGTTTGATTTAATTTCTATTAGTACAAATTTGTTTGTTTGCATAAGGATTGAATTTCCATCAATATAGATTGCTTGCTGAGTGATGATTAAATTGTTATTATAAATAGAAGGTCTGGTACCCGCATTTGAGGGTTTGATTGAGTAAATTTTTGTGTGAGTAGAAGTCCATTTTTTTGCTTGAGATTCAAAGTTCAATAGTTTGTTGAGTTCAAATTTGAATGTTCGAGTTTGTATTGGTTTTTGAAATCTCTGTGTTAAATTTAATTGTTGGGTCTACTTTTGGCAGTTAAATGTTTGCAAGTGTTAATGTGTTTATTACTCCACAAATCATTATAAGGAAATGTTAAACTCTAATTTAGCCCTGAACTAAGAAAGCACAAGGCAACTCATGTTCACGAGCCCAGATTGACAATTAAATATTAGGAGGATTAATTATCGATTAAAACTCCCAACATTTTGGCGTCGTTGCTGGGAAAGTTGTCATTTCTTATTCAGGTAACCATTATTATCATAGTTTCAGGATCTTGCAGGACTGTCAGAGTGCGGAGAGAGTACGGTAAGACGTGAGTGCAGAGCCACGCATCCACTTTTGTTGGGGTTGCTCCAAAGTCTGACCGATCACTGCTTGTTCTTGAGTTTCTATTTCCTTTATCTTTATGCATATAAGTAGAAGCAATTTGATTTCATTTCTACATTTCATGTAATTTGCAAAAGTTTGTAAATCTCATAGACTTAGTGAGACACATCTATAGGAACCATAGCTAGGCCTCACAAGCAGCATAGGCCTTAGAATAGTTTGAAACACACTGTGAGATATTTAATTTCCAAATTGTTTTGCTTTTAATAGATTAAATAGTATTATGATTCGCTCTGAAGTGTGGTGAGTTTTATTTCAGTCAATATAGCTTTTAAATTCATCTTCAGATTCCAATATTTTAACATTATATCAATTTGGGGTGCTGTAAGAACTCCCATTACTAATATGTGTGTGGAGACAGGGAGTATCAATCAACCAGATGGACTTGAAGATGATAAATATGAAGGACCTCTATCCCTCAGGAAGAGAAATTCTTGACAATAGTCAAGAAATTGTCCATTTCTCCACCACCACAGGAGGATTTGGAGTTCTCTTTTCATTTCCTTGACTAGTTGTCTAAGGAGACGAATGAATCATGCACTATAACCAATGGAGAACATCCACTGGAACCTGAGATCGAGGAGTTCTTGACATGTCTATCAGCAGATCCAGAATGTAATCAAGAGACTACTCACCCTACAAAGAACAATCAACATGACATGGAAGAAGAGGATGTGCAACATGGGCCAAATCAAGAAATGGACCAAGAATACCATGATTACATCAAACATTGGTTATGAACAACAACTCAAGCGAGACAATATTCTCCTCTTCTAAAACTCTTGTTTTCATGTCAAGTACATTTGTTGGTTTTTCATGCTCATGTACACTTCCAAGTTTATATGTTAAATCTGAGCATGAATATCTATTTGTACCTGCACCGCACATGGCTTCATTGGAAGTACTCCTTCACTTGAAGGAGTTCATCTCCCTTTCTTCAGTAAAATAGGGAAGTTTGTATTGTAAATAAATAAATGAAAATAGTTAAGAGAAAATAAGTCCTTTTGTGAAAACCAGCTTGTCTGGCACAACTAGGCAGGGACTCTACTTGAAAACCAGGTAACTGGCGAGCAAAGTTCCCAATAATGTTTGTAAATTTGTATGAGTTCTTCAAATCATGTATATTTCAAATTATTATGTCTTGTACCCGTGTTGGTTGATGTGGGAGTCCTTAAGGCCCACCTGGCAACAAGATTTGTCCCATCGACATCAGCAAATTATCTAGGACCAAGGCTAGGGTTATATCAGGTACTTAGGAGCTTGCATGCCTTAATGGCAAGTATCCTTGGCATCTACAAGGGAATACATCAATGTTTCTTGGTGGATGAATTCTGCAATCCATTCGAATTCGACAAATCTATTCATGGCTAGTAGAATGTACCTAGTTCCTTGATTCCCATTGACATCACAGGTGGGATATCTTGCATTGGTTAATGACTTCCTCAATAGTCGGTTATCCAATGATTCTTGCTTATGTTCGACATCGACACCATTTATTCACATAAGCAGGATTGCACACGGTGTGTAGCGGTTGAAGACTATACAATTTTGTGATCTCAATACAAATTTGCTTCAATGTGGACATTTGTAGCAGCACTGCCTATTCCTGTAGCAGTGATCTTGTTTCAATAAAGGTTGCCATATAGCAGCTTGATCATCATTTGCAGTAGTCATCTTCCTTCTTTGTTTGGGGACATACAACTCCTCAGGCATGGGGGGAGAAGGGGACCTTCATTTTTCAACCTCCTTAACTATCTCTAGTTCAACCTTCCTCAGCAGATCCATATACACATCAGCAACAATCATTCCAACTCCAACCTTTAGCCGTGTTCCGGTTCATCTTCCACTTCATCTTGCAACACTAGACACATCAATGATAAAGGTAAAACTTGAGGTAAATTTGGCTTATGATTCTCAAATTCATTAGAAGGTTAAAGAAACTTAATGATTCACCACTTCTCATTCCATGCATTTCATCTTTAATCATCCTTTTATTATCCTTCCGTTCACTCTGCATATACTCTGATTACAAGACCATGTTAAAAGAAAAAACCTTATGGTGCATTGATAAAGCAGCCTCTATGATGTCTTCTCCTTCCATGATGAAAACCATTAGGATGAAGTCATTACTGCTATAAAATGATAAAGAAAACCGCCTATAGACATTGGTCTTACGAAGACAGAGTATCAATCGCCCATTTACCATCTCCATCACTCATCTCTCCTTCACTCGTCCCTTTCTTGTCCTCAATTTGTATTGCTCAGTAAATTAGTGTGACCTATTAATTATAAATAGAGTTGCACCACAAGAACCAACACCTCTAAACATTCAATTAAGTGCTACTCCACAAGAACCAACACCTTCAAATATCCACGTAATGTTGTCCCACAAGAACCTATATCTGAGCAAAGTATTTGTTTGCATGAGGACATGCAAAATCTCAGGCATGGGGGGATGATGGGCCTTGAAAATTCCCATGTTTTCATCATACAAAATCACCATTCATACCCTAAAACCCTAGGTCTTTAACCAGTTACGTACCCTAATTCCATCATTTATCGCCAAATCACATCGTATGCCTCGTGGTTGATCATCATTGGTTTTATTAGATTTTCTATGATTAAAGATGATTATACCATGATTTACTAATGACGATTTCTCTAAGCTCATTTTCACAGGGTTCCATCACCAAGTTTCTTCACGAGCCAGTAGAGTACAAAAATGGCCAATTTGGGGCTTTTGACACTTTCGGCATGCTTCCGGAGAAACCAAGAGAGGTTATTGTAAAAAATGATGTTGTAATACCTTCCCATAACCTGGATTCACCCAGGTGACTCATGTGGGTCTCTAGAAGGAAATTCATAAATTTGCCCAAATCTGCAATAATTTTCCAACTGCCAACTTCCTCCTCGATTTCCGTGCAAATTAAGGTGAATGAAGACAATATGGCACATGGGTTTTGGTCCTGGTATAGCCAGTTTACAAAACCTAAAACAGTTTTCTAAAATTCCTTACAGTTTGGGAGATATGCAGAGTTTTCTAAGGCCAATTTATATAAAATGTCCATATTTGTACTTAACAATCAAATTCGGATTTGCCTATTTTTATGCCACAGTTACGGTTTGATAAGTTCTTGTCCTCCATCCTCGCATTGATCAACATCAACATCAACCATTATCTATTTGAAAGCCATCTAGAGAATTCAAACACGACATGGATTTGTTTGTAATTAATCTACATGTATAAAAGCAGAGCAACAAGCATAGAAGAGGAGGCAGCTCTCAAACATGGAAGTAATTGTTGTGTATTTGATGACTTGTTTTCTATTGGAGATATTGATAATGCTCTTGCTTTGAATTTCGATTGAATGCGTTGATTGATTGCTGAGGATAGTCAATTGATTGCGTTTAAGATCTTTTCTTTACTGTAAGTTAAGCTAGCTCCCAGGTGTGGTCGGGCACACCCATCTAGGTTTGCTTTGTATATTGCAGGATAGAAACACTGTGTGACTAGTCACGGTTAGTTTTACCTTCATTAAGAATTGGTTTGGTTTGGCTTGTTGCATGTGAACTACATTAATTTGGTTATTTAAAGAGTGTAGATGCATTGATGTGCTTTAATTTCTTTGTTTCCATAATTCACAATTTAACTTCTATGTGATCATTGCTTTAATTTCATAACAACATTATGCTTGCTATCGCATTGATTTATAATCAACAAAGGAGTGCCACATGATCATCTAATAAATGAAACGAATTGTTTATACATTGAGAGTGTTGAGATTACTTTGACATTTAACTCCATTCCGTGAATTCGAACTAGTTAAAAGAGATTTGTTTGACCATCAAACTGTTCTTTGTTCCTCTCAGGAACCAGATCGGATTGACTCTTTGATTGTTTTACAGGCAATACCACATAAAGGAATCCTCGTTGATTGTTTAAACGTTGTAATACCCTCGATTTAGTTCAAGCTGTTTGGATTGAAGATTGCTTTCATGAGTATTGGATGATTTACTATTGTTTGGCTCTGTTTCATTTGGTAAATAGACTTTTGGATTGAGTAGTGGACCACGTGGATTGAACATAGCATACAAACATGTGCTTTGGATGATTAGTTGTTAATTCATCAGTTTAGAGTAGATAAATGATTTCCCCTATTTCGTGTGAAGATCAATTCTATTAGTTGTCCAGATAAATGATTCCCCTGCTTTGTGAAGTGATTGATTCTAGTTCTCAGAAGCTAGATATCAATTAGATTTTAAACAACAATTCATTGGCTCCAAGTAAGGTTATTTGCAAGTAAGGATTGGTGTGACTACAGAATGGTTTAGAGTACAATTTGTTAGGAATTGTTTGGTTGAATTGCTAGGTGCTGAATAGGCTAAGTGTTTGAGTTGCTTTCATCAATTAAGACATGTAGGTTACCTGATTGCGAGTATAACAATAAATTAGTGAGTGATAGAGTAGAATAGAGTGATTGCTTCAAATTAGTACTTAACTTCCGAATCTTTGTTAATAGGGCATAAACCATTAAGTACAGATCAATTGTTTGATTTAGTTTCTATTAGTACAGATTTGTTTGGCTGCTTAAGGATTGAATCGCCATCATTATAGATTGCTTGCTGAGTGATGATTAAGTTGTTATTATAAATAGAAGGTCTGGTACCAGCATTTGAGGGTTTGATTGAGTAAAGTTGTGTAAGTAGAAATCCATTTTTTTGCTTGAGATTCATAGTTCAGTAGTTTGTTGAGTTCAGATTAGAATGCTGGAGTTTGTAAAGGTTTTTGAAATTGCTAGGTTAAATTTGGTTGTTGGGTCTACTTTTGGCAGCTAAATGTTTGCAAGTGTTAATGTGTTTATTACTCCATGAATCATTATAAGGAAATGTTAAACTCTAATTTAGCCCTAAACTAAGAAAGCACAAGGCAACTCGTGTTTACGAGCCTGGATTAGCAATTAAATATTAGGAGGATTAATTATCGATTAAAACTCCCAATAATGTGATCTTTCTATGTTTCTAGAAATATTGTTTCGTATTTCTGGCATTCTTTTATTCTCATAGATCAAGTGCATAACACATTCCTTATAGATTTGGGAAGTGAGTGAGGATACACACCCAACCAAACAGTTCACAGAATGGTCAAATCATAGAGAAGTGCATTATTTTATTCTTCTAGTTATTTCCACCTCATTTAATCATTGTCATGTGCTCAATGATTCATATTGTGCATAAAATGCATGTTAGCTCATTGCTTTAATATTTTTGGTTTTGAGGTTTGTGCCTATGAGCAATGCCAAGAGGAGACAAATCTTACAATGCCTTCCCATAACATAGTTATTAAGATATTTGTTCAAGAACTGTGGAAAAAAATAATATATTTTGAATATTTTATTGAGATAAGTTATTAAACATGGTTGTGTGATTAGCAAAATTAACTGGCAAATCAACTATACTATCATAACCACATTAGTAAATGTAGTTGATATACCCCAATATGCATATATCTTTAATATTGTTAGTGTATCGTTAATATAATGATTGATGTGGGATATTCAATTAATTTTAGATGGCAATGCGTATGATGAGATTGTTCTCATAATCCCAACACCACTTATATTGAGTAACACTAATATTTATCTTAGAGTAAGATATGTTAATATTTTGAGCCATTCATATTCCATAATGGAGTCACTTAATTTTCTATGTTAAATTGTTATATGGTTCAGATCAATAAGCAAAGAACCTTGATTTTGAAGTGTATTTCCTTTATTGTTGATAAAACTATTATCGTTCAAATGAATTGATATATAACAACATACTTATTTAACATTGGTTATATAGATGCAACACTTGTGGTAGTGAACGCTTGTGTTAAGGAAATGTATGTATATATGGATGGTTAATGTTGAAGAAAGTTGGTTAAAGTTTCATAATTCAAATATACAGTAATTATATAACCAACAAACCTTATAAAGAGACATAGTGGTTGACTCAACGAGGATCGAGAAAAATGACTCATAATAACATATTACATTGTTATACACAATATTTCATGGCATAGTATCCAATTGATAATGACTAAGATCTTGTGCTTTGCCATGATACATGAAAGTTTTGAATTTCTCCCTAAATGATAATGGGAATTCGGGTTGTGAAGTTGTAAGATGTCGTTTTGTCAATGTCAATGATAAAATACAATCTAATTTATATAACAAAATATACATACCAACTACTCGAAATAATTAGCCACTGTACATAAGAAATCACAATAATAAAAAAGCTTTATAGTGAAACCCATAAAAATACATTCAATTCAAATATCACACTCTGTACAAATAACTGTTTGGACTACTAACCTATTTAAATCAAACCATCGTGATGTTGATTGTAGTGTCCAATAGATTGATAACAATTTCAAATCTATCTATTGCTATATGCTAAGCACCAAGACAGATTTGATGAAATAAACAGTTTGTCACTGTCAATGATAAAATACAATCTAATTTATATAACAAAATATACATACCAACTACTCGAAATAATTAGTCACTTTACATAAGAAATCACAATAATAAAAAAGCTTTTTAGTGAAACCCATAAAAATACATTCAATTCAAATATCACACTCTGTCCAAATAACCATTTAGACTACTGACCTATTCAAATCAAACCATCGTGATGTTGATTGTAGTGTCCAATAGATTGATAAGAATTTCAAATCTATCCATAGCTATATGCTAAGCACCCAAAGAGATTTGATCAAATAGACGGTGTATGATAGAGAATGCTTGAGTTCATCAATGTGAGATGAGGTTTTGTCAATCTCTCCAAAATATACCGATATGAATACAGAAAACAACACTTCTATGAACAACAATCATTTCAATATAAGGAGTGAACACCTCCTTCCCTCACACACATTTCTGGACAGAATGGATTTTTAATCTAAGAAGAGGAATTGGTGAAAATGAAAAAAAATAAAGAATTATAGAGCAAAATTAAAAATTCAAGCCCCGCTAGAAAAATTATCGTCTATGGCTTATATGGCTTATAAGAAGAGAAGGTAAAAAAACATGAAAAGTAATCAACACTGTGGATTGTGGTTTGAAGTGTTGCATGTTTCTTGACTTCTCCATAGCCTGATATCCTCGAAACCCAAGATAATTGCAACAAAAAACATGTTCTCATCCCATAGCCATGGTTAAGAGTGGTAGCAAATCCTGAAGAGGCCATTACATATCCAGATAGATCACGTGCCGTCACATATCGAGATCACATAGGTTTGTGTAGGGAAACATTGACATCAAAGTTGACACTATCCGCTCCTAAATGAATTAGCATTGATTGTAATGCCAGAGAGGCAATAGTGTGCGAACAAAACCAAATCGCTAATGGACATGCACACCCATGAATGAATTGAATGGGCACTTAGATTTTCTATATAATTTATCGAATGGGCAATTAGACTTTCTATATAATTTTTAAAATTTTCTTAGAAGAGTAATGTTTAATATTAGAGTTTCAATGTGGTTATGGTAAATTTCTTCCATTTGATCTTGTAGGGGACAAAAAAATATTCTCTCAATTTCAAATCTAAACCCCGCAAATAATATTTCTTCGAAATTTAATTAAAAGCCCTGTTCCGATATAGATACACCTATCAATGTAATTACAATTTCAAGAACCAAATTTAAGCTTTAGTACTCTCTTCGATGTGAAAAGATAGAGTCGAGAAAGGTTGGTCAAATTTAAGTGTTTCTATTGCCTTGTCAATATTCAAACAAAATGGACCTGGAATAAAGCAAGAAAATAATTTAATTTAATAAAACGAAGATAGAACAATTACATATTATTCATTATAACGGTGCATGTAAGTGGTTGGAGGTTTACGTTGTTTGAAGTAATCAATGAAAATATCACGTTCAACCGAATATTATATGTTCATTCCTAGGATAACTGATAACATAACATAAATGAATTTACAAAGGTGCATGTAAGTGGTTGGAGGTTTACGTTGTTTGAAGTAATCAATGAAAATATCACGTTCAACCGAATATTATATGTTCATTCCTAGGATAACTGATAACATAACATAAATGAATTTACAAAGGTGCATGTAAGTGGTTGGAGGTTTACGTTGTTTGAAGTAATCAATGAAAATATCACGTTCAACCGAATATTATATGTTCATTCCTAGGATAACTGATAACATAACATAAATGAATTTACAATATAACTTTTGGGGTTTGTTGGCATATTTATAATATTTTACTTATTTGTTTATTATAATCATAGTTTTCATTAAATGTTTTTGGTGTAAACTAGTTACACGGAAGGTGTTCCTTCTTTGGAGTTGGTTGAGTTAATATTGTTCATTCCAACCAATTTGAGTGTCTTATTTTCGTCCTCTTTCATTTGTGAAAATCTAACACATGGAAAAGTCATCGTTATGTTTAAATAGTTTCTTGTGTCATTTGAGGTTGTTTCATCGTGTTGGTATTGTAGGTTTGAGTGGGCCTAATGGTTAAGAGTATGTGTTTCCTCTAGTTTCCTGTGTCATTTGAGGTTGTTTCATCGTGTTGGTATTGTAGGTTTGAGTGGGCCTAATGGTTAAGAGTATGTGTTTCCTCCTAAGAAGTCACACGTTCAAAATTAGAGGGGGATAGAGTATGTATGCCTTTGTAGACTTAGCAGTCAAATCGCTGCGCGGAGGTGGGTCCCTTGTCCCACAAGCAAGGGGGTCTCATACACTAATTTGGTGTCTGGCTTGGCTGTGACCTTAAAAATAGATATTATTATGGGTCCCTTGTCCCACAAGCAAGAGGGTCTCATACACCAATTTGGTGTCTAGCTTGGCTGTGACCTTAAAAATAGATATTATTATTATTATTAATACGAACACAAACCGAATTCTCTAAATCAACCTTACTAACCTTCACATCTCCGTGCACAACATAACACAGGCCATAAGGGTTTTTCCAAACCAACAGACAATAACAATGGCTAGAAAGATTCTTCCAAACCAACATATGCGAAGCTTACATTAAGCCTATGATTCACACCATCGTAGTCTATCCATGCCTTTAAATTATCTCCTCTTTTCAAACTCAACACTTACGATTTCTTGGCCAATTTACCATTCTTGTACGACATTGCAACAAAAGCATTAGCGACCATTCTATTGAGATCGATTCCCATGTGGTTCTCGTTGATATCCTCGAATTCAAAGTCCTGGACTGTGTTGAATTCTATTGTGAACAAATTATTGAAGGCCTTGCCATTGCTAGAAGCATTAAGCACTCCCATGCACTGGCTCGGAAAATCCCCCTTCCTTCAATTCTAGAAAATGAGTTAGAACAAAGGCCAGTTGATGGCCTCCTAGACGAGGATACTGAGGCGTAATTGAAAACACAAAATTTGTACTAAACAAATTAATCAAAATTTTGATTGGGTTCGGAAAGAATACCTGATGATAAATGTCCAGTGGAATTGGAAAAAATGAGGGAGAAGCAAGTAACGATTGCTTCAAGACCACCATAAACAATGTCTTTTGCATACTCTCCACTCCATGGAATTTTAGGTCTACTCGTCTCTAACATTGCATTGCCATTGCCATTAGGGATGCATCATTCTCCAAAGTGACCGAATTAAATCTCAATACTATGGTAATTATATAGCTTCTTAGTGGATTTGATCAATCCCCGTCCACCACCAGCAGAGGCTCTTGCAGACTGTGAGCAGAGCCTTCTACTTCTCTCCAATCCATGTAAATGCGCTCTTCATCATGGCTCTGATTCTTTTCATCCATAGTCGATGGATTTTGTTTGGCATTTAGCCCCCCTTCTCTTTTACCTTCAACAAGAATGTTTCCGAGTGGCAAAGAAATGAAAAGTACAGAGAGAAGGCCTTGGTGATTTGCATGCATCCCACATTGACGAGAGCAGTGAAACTGAAATTCAAATTGTGATGACATGGTACCAAATGTCATGTTTTTTTGTTGCGTGTCTAACAGGTATACATTCAATAATGACATGCTTGACACTTGGAAGTAATTGCTCCACTTCACTTACAACCACTTCCATCCAATGTGTGTTGAGGGTAAAACAAGATTGCATCAAATTCATGCGGATTTTGAATTCAAGATCGCATCAAATTCATGTTTCAAATAAATTTTGAATATGGGTTTGTGGAAACTGCCCCTCTTTTCCTTTCTTTGATAGTCTCAAGCTTCAATTTCCAACATTTGCATCAAGACGCAACCAACTGTTCATAATCCTTCTGCAACTCGGGAGTATTGCAGAGCCCCAACTTACACATTACAGTATTTGTGCCCAGTGTATGTCCACGTTCACCGATATGAAGCCTTGTGTTCTCCATAATCTTTTTGATGAACTCTGCGGACACTCTAATTCCACGGCCTCTACCCATTTCGATGTTTTGTATCTCAAACTGCGACGGAGAGCAGACACACATTCTATACTACGAAGATGACCGGCCAATACGCCAACCATGGGAGTGGGTGGAGACGATGATATTAAGGAAAAAATCGATAGGAGCGTTAACTCAGATTGGAAAAACAGCTGGGGCAGAAGGAAATATGTGGACCACATTAACTTTCGTGGCCACATTATAACGATAGTGGTTATCACATTATAACATGACATAGTTGGCTATCACATTGTAACTGTGGTTGAAGGTCATATCGAACGGCTTACATTCCTTATTTTTTCTTGATTTTTTAGTTGACTTCTTGGTGTCGATTTGTTGATTGCGTGGCCAAGAAAGTTTGACTCAACAACTCATTAACTTAAATCATTCTTTATTGCTTTAATGTATTTACCCTCAGTAGCATAATCACAGCAAGGGTGTCTATCTGTGGGGTTGGGCTCAATAGACACAATATCTTCTATCCCTTAAGTGTATATTTGCACTTTATCGCGAAGAGATTAGAGGGCATAACAGTTTTGTAATTTGACACAACAACTCATTAACTTAAATCATTCTTTATTGTTTTAATGTATTTGCCCTGAGTAACATAATCACACCAAAGGTGTTTATCTGTGGGGTTGGGCTCAATAGACACAATCCCTTCCGTTTATCTTGGCACCTTCTCGCGAAGAGATTTAGAAGGCATAATAGTTTTGTAATCGGCACTTTAAATTTCAGTAAAAAAGAGATGAGCATAAAGGTGTTTTAAGTGTGCACAACACTCGGCCTAATGGTGCTCAGAATATTCATTGTTATACCATGGACGCCCATAAAAATGGAATGGAGGAACCATCCACGCCTTACAAGCACATGGTGAGTCTGTCTTCTACAAAAGGCTCACCAATCACTCAACCAATTACCAAAAATATGATTTACTTATAATATATATTATTATTTAGTGGAAAAATAAATAACTTGGACATAGTTATAAGATGCAAATGTTGTCAATACAATATTAGTTGGTATTTTCTATTCTATTGATATAGTTATAAGAAACGCAAGATATGATATTTTATGATTACTATCTGCATCAAAATATGATGTTCAGAGTTAATTATTGTGTTCTTTGGACACTCCTGATCCTTCTTGAAGTATTTGCAGGTCGCTCTGGATTTTTGAGGCTCTATCCTCCTGTTCCTGTCAGCTATAGGCAGGTAATACGCGACGTCATTTTACCGGATGGAACCCATGTGAAGGTGGTCTTAAAGCTTCTATATTTTATTTATGCAACGAATTGGATGGATAGTGTGTGGGGTAAGGATTGCAGGGAATTCAAGCCCGAGAGATGGATCGAGAGATGGATTGGTAGTGATGGAATTTTAACAAAGGAATCAGATTTAAAATATCTCATCTTCAATGTCGGGTCTCGACTATGCTTGGGAACGAAGATGGATTACGTTAATATGAAGTTTGTGGCCTCTCTACATTACCGCATGATAATTAATCTCGGGCATCCCATGAAGCCCAAGTTTAAGTTGACTATCTTCATGCAACAGGGCCTTAAGATAATGTTACACCCCAAAAATTATGTTGTTCTGCTACAGAATTAGTGTTTCGGTCGACGTAACACCAGGAGAACGGATAATACCATGCAAGGAAAAAAGAGGTGCAAATAATCTTGATCATGGTTTGGCATCTATTCAATGTTTTCCTGATTTGCGGCAAGTCATGGTTTAGTGTTTGTTTAGTTTCTTCATGATTTGCTAAAAGTCTTTATGGTTGATTATTATTTGTGTAATAAGAATGTCTGTCGTTGATGATTTTAATGTGAAGATTGTTAATGTTATGTATGTGATTGCAATTGAAAGTTGATACCCATCAGTATCCATTGTATTCTTATAAATATAAATTACACAGCTCCTCTTATGAAAGGAGGATATTGCTTAGTTTTTGGAGTTTTATTTTAATTTTTTATTAATCATATTTATTAGTGCCTTAGTTTTAATCAGATTTATTTTTTTTAAATGAGAAAATATATTTCTTTTTCATTATATATATATATATATATATATTTGATTCTGATTTTAAAACTTTTTCTAATTAGTTTATGATTTAGACGTGGGAAGATTGAAGGATGTATTTCTTACCTATTATTAATGGGTTATTTTTTGTTGTGTTGTTTTTCTTGAATAAGGATGACAAGTCAACTTGCATTTGCAAATAGTGGTGGTAATGAATATCCCCACTGCTAATTGTCCAAAAATTCTCTCCAGATGGTGTCTCTTTTACCCCTACTCTTCTATATCCAAAGCATAACCTATCCCAACCTTACAATGATTATTGTTCCAAAAATCCTTTAACAAAAAAATAATAAAACAGCCAAGGGGATTGGCAAACATTAGTAAATTAAGAAGAAACTCCACCATGGCCATCTCATGAGTGTCGTAGAATTCATAAAATTTGAAAGAGCTCAACTGGATTTCCAAGGCCTCTTTAGACAAATCATCTACATTTTTATTCAATTCCCTATAAATATGCTTGAAGGAAGTCCACAAGAATGAAAGCAAGGTGTTTTGAATTTTCTGTAGAAAGGGCCTAAACAAGCGATTTCAACAACATATTTTTTGTATGCCCAATCAATCACTATTTTGGATTCCCCCATAACCTTAATTTTCTGTAATCCTTACTTTCCAAAATATAGAAGGGATCATAAAGCAAAGAATTGAACTTTTGTATTTGTACCCCTTCCTGGAGCATATAGCCAATATGAAAAATAATATATTTGATTAATGTATGACACTACCCCGAACTTAGATCTAAGTGGATTCCCTTAACTTGCACCATCAAATTAATCCCAGTGAACATCAAATTCCAACTAATGCATAACCAAGGATCTCTACGTTTTTTTTGTTTAGTTTCTAGCAAGCACTCTTTACACTTTTTTTCAATGTGTCTCACTGTCACCTCAAGAAGAATTCTTTGTGCTAGAAAATGCATGAGTTACAGGATCACCAAAAATCATAGATCATAATATATGGAGAAGAACCAAAATCTTTGACTATTGAATCCCATAACTACTCTTGAATACATTCCTCTATACTTGCCTTGTTCCATCTAGAAATTGAATTAAGACCACGTGCCACAAGTGAGCATAATTGTGTTATTTATGGATAATAAATGAACAAATGTGAAACAAATTTTGTCTTCAATTTACATGGGGCATATATGTTAGGGTCTATCTAGCCTCTTTGGGTTCCATCATCCCAAGTGAGAAGTTTGTTAGTTAGAGCTAACCATAGAATAATCTTGCATTTCAAAGGACCATGGTATTTCCAAATATAACCCCACCATCATTTCCACTATCCATTAAAAAGAGATTCAACCTGAATGTCATGACCAAGTTTGACAATGAATTCAAGTGTTAGGGTTCCTTCACCAATACCTGAGAGGCGAATAAACGTGGAGCATAGTTTACTTACAAAATTATGCCATTCAACTATATCCAAACCTCTTAGGCCTAAATTCTCCTTTGATTTCCATCCTCTTTGGCCACATTCTCGAGGGGTTTATGCTTTAGCATATGCAATGGATAAAATACAAGCATTATGAAAGATTTGAACTAGGTACCCAAAGAGGTGGGATCCATCATCCAATCCTAACCAAGGATATTCCTCAATTCCTACTTTCCTTTCACTTCCCACCTTCCATTTTGAAACAAATAATTATAAGAGGAAAGGCACCAATCAAAGCCTTCAATACAATGGAACCATTTTTTGCAGGGTCTTTAGGGTCCCTGTACCATTCGTCCATCAACATCCTTGTTGGATATTTAGATCTCATCACTCTTCCCTATAAGGATAAATTGTGAGTAAGCCTCCAAAAGCTCTTAGCTATTAAGAATTGGTTGAATAGGTAATTTTTTGAATCCTCAACCCCCCTGATTTTACTTAATTTTTATTTTCTATTTATTCATGAAGCAAACCCTAGGGACATTTGTTGCATGCAACTCTTGTCTAGAATTGAATTTCCACCATGAATTAGAAAAAAAGTTTGAATCGCATTGCTTTGTCTCCCAAACACTAGAAATTTTCAAAGTTCATTCTTATTGAAATCATTAATAATTTTGACAAATTATTATCTTAGTACGAAAATTTGTGAAATTAAAATGTAAGATCCTCATTATAATAATTATTCCACACATACATTATGACTATTCCATCCTCGTTTTGAAATTCAAAATATGCAAGACTAGAGTAGAGCATATAGATGAACTAATAATACAAATTATAATGTACCAGAATTTAGGGTTTCCATCAAGTTGTGGGTTGCACCACCATTAATCAAAATATTGAAATGTTTTCCCTGTACTACTCCCATGACCTTGAAAGTGTGATATCTAGAGACACCTAATAGAGAGATTATAGTTCCACCCTTAGTCTCCACACGTGGTTGCTTGTCATCTGTATCGTTGTGCTCATCGCCATGAGTGTATCCTGATTTCCCTTTGTTTTGGAGAATTTGGCATCTACGGATAAATACTAATTCACTAGATAGGTGGTTGTGCCTAAAACAACAGTTTAAAGTGTTTTAGACTTTCCCTATGAGAAATCGATAAGAAGAGAGGATAGAAGGCCTACCTATAGTTCCGCTTTCCTCTCGTCTCCCTTGTATCGATTCCGTCGCTCCTTCCCATACTTAATCCGCTTGAAAAGTACCCTGTCAACACAACAGAAGACAAAAACTGATCAAAGCATACGATCCATTGAATATAAACGAAAGGAATCAAAAGCAATTCATACATATAAGCATTATGAAAGAACACAAATATGGAAAAAGGTTCAAACACTTTATTAGATAGAAGAAGGAATTACAACCATCATTGTTTGATTCAAAGTCATTCCTCCAGCTTGGATCTCATCCACATCACATCAAAAGCAAGACAAGCTTGTGGCATCACATCATTTGCTCCAAAGTCAAGTCTCATAGCAGCATTATCTCCTTACAATTCAACATAATCCAGCCCCTAATCACTTAAACGAGTGGTCAATTTATACGAAGATGAAGGAGGTTTTGTCATTAATAGTGACATTGAATGGCCTTCCATACTTAGAATTAGTTCCATGGAGGAAGGGATGAGAGGATAGGATGATCCTTAACTCATTCCTCATCCATTTTCGAGCTCATAGGAGTTGATAAGACAGGGAAACTTCTAGATGACTCCACAAGATAAGAATATCCCCAAACCCTATGTGAATTTCGCTCATTCTCGCCCAGCGCAGGTGAAAGGAAGCCTAAGTGCTCTGCAGAGCACCCTGGCAATGGACTCAACTGCTCTGCAGCGCACCTTCATAAGGGCTTACCTGCGCTGGTCCCTCTAGAGGCAATTACTGGATGTCTTCAAGTCATGAAACTATCTGGAAAGGAGGCATTCAAAGGGTTGACTTGTTTAGGGCATGAAACAACTGATTTTAGGGTTTGATGAGTCATAAATCACTGATCTGAATGTTGGGATTTGATGTGCCCAAATGGACTTGTAACACCCTTCCCCCTCACTATCTGAGAGCACCTTTATGTAATGTGCCTTTCCTTTCCCCACATGCTTGTGACATGATTTCCAAGACTCCTTACAACTAAAGTAGAGTTTCTTTCTTCTTAGTTCCTTATGTGTCATCCCACAATTTGGCTTTCCCAATCCACTCCTTTTGAAGGGATTCTTATCCTTGTTCTTCTAAGAAAGGAAAGGCTTGGGAGAGAATTTATTCTTTGGTATTACATCCTCCATGTCTCGGGTTCTAGTAATAGCATCCTATAGAGATCCCAATTTTAAGGCCTCAACTCAACCATGTAGGGGTTTGGATAATATCAGTCTCTGCTCCAACACATTTGTCACCGTGACTATGAGCCTTTGAACTAATGAAATGTAAGCATCTCTTGTACTTGTTTGTTTGAGTTATGCTAGTTCTTTGAAATGTATCTCTAGGTCCTTATCAAATCGAGTTTGTTTGAGTTATGCCAATTCTCTGAAATGTGTCTCTAGGTCCTTATCAAATTAAGCAATCAATCTTTGTGTGAAATTGAGGTATGAAATGATGCTCGAATGCCCCAAAGTGACTAGTCCATGGCACTGCCACTCACGAATCTCTCCCTCCAAATGCAATGTAGTGAATTTGACAATGTTTATCTCCAACATGGGGTTGAATTAGAAATATGTGTCCAACTTTGAACCCACACTCTGACAATGCATTTGGACGAACCATCAAAGTAAGGGATGGGTAATTTCCCCAATTCCCACGGAAGATCATAATTCTGTGAGCCCCTGTTGTAATCTCGTGGCATGTTCCTGTATTTAATGTTATAAAAATCCTCTATAGACATAGAGGCATGAAATTATTCACCAAGAACCTAATACTCCCTCAAATAACAAAAAATAACTCTTCACCTTGTCCTTGTTGTGAAGATTAGGGCATAGATTAGGGATTCTTTACACGGGCTCTTTTTTTATTGGAATTAGAACATCTTCACATAGGCATTTAGGGATTCATGCTAGGGATTTTAGGCCTTCATTGGTTCATGCATACATTGCATTGAACCATGCTCAAACAAAGACTTAGAGTTCAATCAAATAGCTTTATGATATTATTTTATGGAGGGCAACTTTCATACACCTAGGGTTTTTATCTTCAACAAGTGATGTTAGGGTTTGCTCCTAGGGTTTGCAATTAGGGGAGGGTTTGCTTCAACAATTCAATTATGATACCATCAATGACAACTTTATTCAACAATCTCTTTCAAGAAAAAATGTAATACATTTCTAAATGTGGTGGTGGTACATGTTATATATTTAGATAATAGATGTTAATTTGAAGAAAAAATGCTTATTAGATTTCTGATTAAAACATGGTTTTTGACATTCTTTCAATTCCGAAATGGTATTAAAATTGAATAATACCCTCTATACATTTCTTTGGTTGGAAAAATGTATAAAAACAAATATTCACTGATTCTACAATGCTCATTTTGTATATACTTCCAAAACAATTTTCAATATATTAACATTAATCAATGAAACAAGGAAAGGGCCCACGATTCAGGTGCAAAGGAACCATTTCTAATAATAATACTAATAATTAGTACAGCAAAAAGGGCTTACAATTGATTGAGAAGTTTATGTAAACATTAAATTGTGCTTGGATGTTCTAAACATAAATCTTTAGACAAATCGTCTACCAAACACCGTGGCCGAGACACACAATTGGGTCTTGCACATCCTATCATTTCAATGATATGACACATCCGGCAACCATTTTTTTTTTATTGAGGTACCCAAAACCTCAGATATCATTGGTAACCATAACGGCCACTTTTGAGTTAGGATTTTTTATATATAGCCATTCTAAGAATTTGCACTCTGCCTTATTTGAAAGTCTGAAACGTGCGACTGGCCATCCCAGCATTGTGAGGTAGCTTTTTGACAGAAAACTGTAAACAATAATCACAGATTACGGGTTTTGGCATTTTGTTAAAAAAAATTGTTAACATTAACACTTTCAAATTAAAGTTGGACAATAACCTTAAATCTGTTCGGGTTTTGGCTAAAAAAAATTAAAATTAAAGTTGGACAATAACCTTAAATCTGTTCTAATGATGAACTACATTGGTTGGTTCAAAACGTGTTAGCCAAAAAATTATGTTATGTGATTTCTATTGAAAGACTTTTTGTAATTCATTATAGATCACAAAAACCTAAATTCAGAATCCTTAAATTTGTTATTCAGAATCCTTATGCAAACATTTTCAACTTTATTACAACTTTGTCCTGGCAATAATATTACACAGTTTGCACTACTTCCAAATTTACACATAACCCATTATATTCCAAGAAGCCAACTCATTCAAATAAGTGCCCACCCTCTTGAATAGTATCTTGTTTAAACCGCCGTACATTGATACTCACATCCATAAAGTCCAACATTTCCATTAACAGAAAGTATTTGTATAAATGGCTCGTTTATCAGTTATAACATCTCCATGTGGAACTCATCGCCTCTGCAAGGTGCTCTATATAGGGATTTCAAGCTCGGTATTCATTTTCTATATACAATTCGCACTACTTCCTCTGAGTGCCTTCTGAGTACTCAAGTGCATCCAAATGTAATGCATGCAGATAAAAGTTCAAGTGCATATTCAATAATAATTGATGTATTTTCATGCTTGAAAATGGCTCCTTTCCTTTTCCTTTTCCTACCTCACTTTGGAGGTCTGTTTGGCTGATGATTTTGGGGTACAAGTGAAAAAGCATAAATGCAAGCGTCTGACACCTTTCTTAACATTAAACAACGATCCTCGCGCCGGACTCTATTGGGGTTGGCCATTAGATCCATCATCATCTTCTCTGGCGAGTCTTCCCAACTTGCAAAAGTTTTCAAGTCAACCTATATGCAAAGACACAGCACAATTTGAGGGGCAAAACACAAACGATAGGAAGGTATTATGAGCCTTAGGTTTCAAAATAATAAAATGACAGAAGACAGCAGGGATGGCACTAACAAAGAGAAAAAAATATGAGAAATCACCAACCTTGCGTCGTTGCTCTGTAAACAGTTGCTCGCGCCGTTTGTACATAGCCTGTCGTTGCTCTGCTATCTTCCCACCTAAACCCCAAGCCTCCACATCTAAAATCGTTGCCTCCGTTGTCAAGGATACCTGTAGTAGGTTGAGGAACAGTCAAATTTTGGTTCACCTGACAAGACCACCAAGACAACCTACCTCTGGTGCATTGTAGTGCTTATAACATCTGATGACACTCAACTTTTAAGTTCTCTGAAAAGCATAATTACAATCGAGATGGTTTATATCGTATAAAGTATATACTTTCATTATCATGTGCTAAACTTTAGCCTGTAAACATAAAAGTACGATACGTGTAGTTCGGAAGGAATTAGGTCCAGAACTCTTTAAAAAATCGTTTTCAAAAAGAACGAGAAATTTTGATTCTCTGCCCTTTTTCACAAAAAAGCGGCGGCCTAGACAAGATTCTTAAGGGAGGGAGTAATCTTACTAGCTACTGATATATTTTTGTCACAATTGGCTATGGGAGCATATTAGGCCATGGAGACCAAAGATAGATTATTATTAAGCCTAGCTAACCTATCATTAAGGTACACTAGAGTGAGGGCTTTAGAGGGATGGAGCATACTATTACCTGGCCAGGGATAAGAACACCTGGCTGATATGTTTTGTCAACTCCATGGTGCCGAATTGTAATTCGTGCAAAATCTTCATCAATGAACACCCTCTCATTGCCTTGGGTTCCCCCAAATGCAATGCCAACAGGCCTGGGACGTGCTTCATACACTCTGCCAATGCGACGCTGGTGACTGTAAACAAAGCTCTTATCACGACCTGTTGAATGACACAGAAGTCAACCATAGGAAAGATTGCAAATTTACAAACTGCCTGAAAAATAAGACGGGCACAGTTAAGAATGTCGTGAACTGACTATTTACCAGTTGGAAAAAAAGACCGAAATAACGGTTTTAAAGCATAAAGGGCACCAGAGCTCCCATAGAACGAATCTCTATTCTCAAAACCTTGATTCGTAAAAGCCCCGATAACAAATCTTTGGTCACTTCCATCTTGTGTTAATGTTCCAGATACAAGAATAAGTGATGGTCCATTGTAACCTTCGACCTGAGACCAGAATCTGTTTAATCCTTTGCCATGTTGAGAAGACCTGTTTTGACATAAGCAAGGTAACTACTTAAAATCACCAAATGAAATATATTAAAGGTCCATATATACTCCATTCTCTTCACTTCCATCTTGTGTTAATGTTCCAGATACAAGAATAAGTGATGGTCCATTGTAACCTTCGACCTGAGACCAGAATCTGTTTAATCCTTTGCCATGTTGAGAAGACCTGTTTTGACATAAGCAAGGTAACTACTTAAAATCACCAAATGAAATATATTAAAGGTCCATATATACTCCATTCTCTTTGTTGAAGTCGACTCAAATTATAATGAGATATCTATTAAAACACAACCCATTTTTTTTCTAGATTGAAAAGATTAATCATTTTAACCTAGTTTATTTTCTTGCACAACTGTATTTAGGAGGGAATCAGTCAAAGGAGCTGACCTCAAAGCACCAAGAGGACAAGGTCCCAAGGAGGGAAACTCCTTAAAAGAAGGAAAGAACAAATATGGATCTCTTTCCCAAACCGAGGTTGAGTCATTAAGGGCTTGTAGCACACTGACAGTTAGAAATAAGTTTGAAGATGCCGTCAAGACCAAGAGGATGGTACCAAATTAAAGTTGGACAACATCTTGAGCGATCGTCCATTTACTACGCATTCCAGTGCCAACTCTATCTTCATACGTGATTAACAAGTCATAATCTGGGCCCCCAAATCTCCAGGCCATAAAAAACAACAGATCTTATAATCACGTCAAAGCGGTGCATTTTTAAAGGGATATCCATGAAATGTATATGGAAACATTGATGCTCAAGCACACAAAGAGGCTTAACCCTTACAAAGCATTTGAAGGTAGCCTGCAAAATAAATCCCCAAATAGGGGCAAGTCATTGTAATCTCAACAAGCTCCCCTCTCGAGAAGAAATGGAACCTCGAGAATATTTTCTACTAATCTTGGTTTGATTTAAACCAAGATATTTTTTTTCTAGTTTGTATGAATCAAAATTTAGTCAAAAGAAGGAAGGATTGAATCCAATAGATTTGATTATGCCTGTTTCACAACCCTGTATAGGAAGATTTGCTACAAAAGCAAAAATAGCTTTTGCAATTTTAGTGAATGAAAAAGTACCTTGCAAAATGAAAAGAAATAAAGGTTGTCAATGGGGATTAGCGGTTGATTGTTGATAGCCATCCAACCCAAGGTCAAATCTCTTGCACATAATTGCCCTTTATGAACTTGCCGCACTTCCACAGTTTTTGCTTGCCCCTCGTGGACTAAGCTAGCTTCGTAAGGGGACACCTTAAGAGTGTAAGGGGTCAAGGGAAATCCCAAAAGAGATTCTCCCCAATAATGGCTGCTTAGACAAAATTGCCCTCAGCTAACCAAGAATCATTTGAACAAAAACAAATGTTGGCAGGAAATTTAAACGAAGTTGAATCCAACGGTGTGACATAAGACCATATGGTGCAAGTCCAAGATTAGAAAAAAATTGGTAAGTTTTCTATGAGATGGCTTACATTAGAAAAATGCACCAATCTCAACAGAGATTACTTTAACAATATAAATCGACGCAAGTAGGCCACATTTTCACACATCATCACTCTACTTACAGTGCACCTCTTCACTTCTACTGTCACAACTTCATCTCTAAATATCTATTCGCACTTCTACTGTCACAACTTCATCTCTAAATATCTATTCACACTTCTACTATATTTTTTTCTATTTGACACCATCACTAATATTGTGTTGCATCAAGAAGTCATCATATTATTGGAAGAATATTCGGATTGCTCTATTAGAAAACAATTCACCTCTCTAGTTCAACTGCTAATACAAGGTACTTTCTATCTCTTTAATTTGTGCATATGGTTATATTTTTCGTTATCCTACAAGAGAAGAAAATATGATTGTTATAAATGAGTCCTCACAAGCCTCACAAGTCTTAATATGGCCTTTGGACTAGACAGCATTCACTATAGTACTTCTAATTGTATTACCAAGTGTAATTGCAACAATTCATAAATGAATCCTCAGAAGCCTTTATTTGGCCTTCAAACTGTTGAGTGTTGCCCCCTAAGGGAAACTATTTCCAACGCCACTATCTCATGAGAGTGTTCTTGCTACTTGCTTAAGCTCTCTTGTTCATGTCCTTTGACTTAGAGTTGTTCTTCCAATTCTCCTTTAGATATATCATATCCTATTCATGTCCTTTGACTTAGAGTTGTTCTTCCAATTCTTCTTTAGATATATCATATCCTGGATCACATCACTCCTCAAATGTTCATGTCCTTTGACTTAGAGTTGTTCTTCCAATTCTCCTTTAGATATATCATAACCTGGATCGCATCACTCCTCAAATCTATCAGATGTCTCGGCCATGGTATACAATTCCTTCTCTTACACCTCAAATGACCCAAGCACTATTAGATGGTACCCTATTCTTTCATTTGCACGTGGTCATGGTACTTTGGTTTAGATTGTTTATTGTGCTTGTGCTATGTTCTTGTGTATGGGTTTGATATTGTCAAGCCCTTGGTTTGAGCGCGCTCAAGAGGTGTGCCCGAGTTGGTTGAGACGGAGTTGTTGGACAAGACGCCCGCATGAAGGCGAGTGCACCCCACCAAGACGACATCCAAAATATGGTGCAGTATGGGAGAGGTCACTTGCACGAAGGCAGGTGCGCCCAACACGAAGTAAATGACATGAAGGGAACATAAGATATATGGTCATTGAGTCGGTTGGACGCATAGGAGAACAGCGGAACGGATGGGCCAAGGGCCCAAGGTGCGCCTGCATGAACGCAGTGCGTCGAGCAGCTAACACAAGATGTGGCAAGTCAGTCGCGCAAGCTAACTAGGCAATGGGCGAAGTAGGCGAAACAAAGAAGTAACACGTGGGATGTCGCGTCAGGCACACAGCAAGGAAAACGCGTGCTCTGGGCATGCCTGCACGAAGGCAGAGCAACTAGGTGCCAATAGGCAGAGTTTGCTTAGGATACATGACAAGGCGAGGCAGGCGCACAAAGGTTGGTCAGCGCGAGCAAATGTGTGGTGCATGGTCATGTAGATGGTCGCAAGCCCTGGGGCACGCCCACACGATGTCAAGGTGTCGGCCATCTAATGCTAGGCGTTGCTTGTCATGCATGCCAAGGTGCCCAGATGGAGGGGCGTTCGCACGGTGAAGAACAGGTCGGCTCAACATATTGAAGGAACGTTGGCTAGACTTAATGTTCAGGCAGAGATGTGTATAAGTAAAATGAAGGCACGAAGGAGGAAGGCATCATCACGAGTTCGCATATCTTTTGAGGTGAGTTTAGTGGTGCGCACTTGGTTTCTGAGGAAATGAATGGATAGAAGAAGAGACAGAGGCAAAGGAAAAAGGGAATGTGCTCGTCCAGGGCAAGCAAGGCAAGTCGTGCAACAAAGGTTTCTATGGGATTTTCTGTGAAGGGCGAGCCGAAGGGCGCTCTCATTCAGACTACAAAGAAATTTAGTTCTGTAGGTTTTGGTCAAGGTGCAAACTGTAAAATTGTGCAGGACCCTTTGTAAGATTGGTATTTTGCTGTCCGTTGGTTTAGCTAACTTGTTGTATATTTATTGAAGTTTTGAAGCTTAATAAAAGAAGTAACGGGGAATTGTTGTTGGGAGTTCCCCTCCCATGTAAACTCTTTTGTGTTGTTTATTGTTGGTTACATTGTTGTTCATATTGGTTTATTGTTGCTGGTGTTCATCTTGAAGAAGTAAATGAATTGTTGGCTAAGTGAACTTGAAGATTAATTGAAGAATTGACCAAGTGTTGAATAAGAACGGATATTGTGTTGGAATTGTTCTAAAAACTTAATTCCGCAAAGTTGATAATAGTTTCATAAGACACATAGGTGTAGTCCGGGAGAGAGTAGTTGAGCACCTCGATACAAAATCTCGTCGATGTTGCATGCCCACGGTGGTGCAACCATCGCTAGGGTTGTGACAGTTGGTATCAGAGCCTACTTTGCGAAAGTGGGCACTTGACAAAAGTTGAAGTTAGAGGCTCCAAGTCGAAACTTGGAGGAATGGTTGGTTGAAGTGAGGGAAATGACACGAAGGTCACTACCACGATAGCAAATTGCAGAACTTGTTGGGAAGAAGTCATGTTAAAGGCAGATGTAAGGGCTGCTCAACGAACTATAGAGATGGTTGATTCGTGGGAAGCTAGAAGGTAGCAACACTATGAAGAACTTATGTAGGTATTAGAGTACTTGACCGGCATCAAAGTGAAGATAGTGGGCTTGTGAAAGGATTTGGATTTTTTCCATGAGAAGTTGAAGATGATTGTTTCGTTTGAAGAAGAACTGCAGCAGGGCAACCATAGGCTCCAATGGCTCATGGATGAACAAGTTTGCATAAGGGAGAAACGAGTCAAGTTGCAAGACGAAGTCGAAGATTTGAAGAGGAAATCAAGAGGGACTTTCTTGATCACAAAGATGTCTGCATGACAATAAAAGAGCACGAGATTAAACGTATTGATAAGATCGGGGCTTAGTTTAGAGCCATGAAGGATGAAGAGCAAGTGATTGTTGCTCTCCATGTTGAGGGAACCAATGAACATTGAGTAGTTGCCATGAAGCAATAGCTGAAGAAGGAAGAGCATGGTGGAACGAAGTCCACTCAAGTTGAACTAGGTTTGAGTTACTCAAGTGTACTGAAAGATGAAGTGAAGTATCTCAAGAGAATGATTAAATAAAGGCATAAGGCGAAAGATAGTTTGATTGAGGAAATGATGAAAAGGTCAAGGATGTAAGGCGCAAAATGAGACCCTTGTAGGATGACGATGCGTTGGGATTAAGTTTTGTGCAGGTGACCGTTTGTAGAAGGAAGTTTGTTGAGTTGGTTGATTCAGGAGCTTCGAACATCTTCCTTAGCAAGGAGGTAGTGAAGTCCTTGACGCTGAAGACTAGAATGATGAGGGAGTTAAGTGCTTTCAAAGTTGTTAACTCGTGCATGGAGGTCGTGACAGGGGTTCTCAAGGATACGCAAGTGAAGGTTGGTTTATGGTTTGGAAGGTTCGATTTAAGGGTGGTCGAGATGGATGATCACGCCAAGGTGTTGGGGTTGGACTTCTTGACAGCATCTCAAGACGCGCCGATGGTGGACCTAGACACATCTTGATCCTGGCTGATGGGAAGACCGTGACTGTATCGATGACAAGGAAGAGTCACTTGGGGTATCGTCCAAGGATTGCTTCCATGGTTTTGTATGAGAAGGACCCGAACGTGAAGCATGAAGATGTGAATTGACAAGAAGTTGGAAGTTTAACTCAAGTAACAAAGGAAAAGACACTGATGGACTTTGTTTCGAAGACCATGAAGAAGAAGAAGGATGAAGGTGGAGGAGTGGCTCCTCCCACTTGTTGAGAAATCTAGAGCATCATTAGTTAGGAGATTTCTCTTCTTGATAATTGCTTGTGATATACTTTTACTTCTTGGCTAAGTCCCCTGACACGGGGATTCGGGATTCAACGAATACAAACATGTTGACCCCCCAGAACAAGACACGTTCGGATATGTTAATATATTATTTTATTAAAAAATATATATATATATATATATATTAAAAATTAAATATTTCTTACACATTCTCATTCATGATACAAATTCATTGATTCAAACAGAGATCATCTAGATGTAAGTTTTACAAAGTAACATTATGCATACAAAATTACAAATATAATTGTGACATAAATGATAAATGATAAATTATAAATTTATAATACATATTCAATTCATCAATGATCCAATAGGAGAAAGAAAAGATAGTAAGATAAAGATATTGTAGTTTTCTCATTAAGTCATCAAAATGAAAATGTGTTACAATTTACATAGGTAGTGCAATGCCAATGGCATATAGAAATAGCAAATACAAAACAACTACAACTACAAGTATACAAGCCTCAAGGCAGTAGGTAGCTCATGACTCGTGAGTCATCAATCCTCATAGTCATCATCAAAACCAGCATCATTGTCTTCATCATCATGGTCACCACTGCTCTCCTCTGTTGCATCCTCCTCCTTTGTATCCAAAGTCATCTCTGCATCTGTTGGTGTGGAGGATAACCCCTCTATAGTATCACCATCATCAAATCTAGCAAGATCTAGCACTTACCAGTTGCCTGAATCTCCTTGAAAATGCTCCCACACCCGTTGCTCCTTGCTCCCAAACAACCACAACAAACTAAACAAGTGAATGTGCAAATAGAATGGGGAAATACGTCTTTATAACGTCATGCATGTTCTTGATTTCCAGATACTTGTCTGAAAATCAAGACACATTCTGGATTTGAAGTGTCCTGATAGGGACACATTCTGGATCTGAAGTGTCCTGATCGAACATGACGTGTCCTGATTCAGACAGGAAACTTCCCGAATCGTGTCTGATTCGCCGGATTTGGGACACGGAGGGCCTGGGGGACGAAACTCGTTTTATAGCTTCTTGGATTATGATCTTCTCTTCGTTATGTTATTATTGTGTTCTGCTCATCAAGACAATTACCAAATAAACAATAGAAGACAAGTGACACAGTATGTAGCTTGTCAGCCAGGGCCAAAACCTCTCACACTTCGAGAGGAAAACCCAATCAAAAATTCTTCTTATAGTCTTCAATTGACGAATACCAAGACCATGACAAGAACCCTTGTCACTAGCCTTGGTGTTCTGCCTCTTCCCTTTCTCAGCTTCTTCTACTCTCCTCGGCTTTTTCTAGAGAATCTCAGTCTCTACTCTTCCACACTACTCCTCTCGACTACCCTAGATAATCTCAGTCTCTTAGGTTAGCCCTATTTCAGAAACCCTAGGATAGATTATGCTCCTTGATTAGTTTCTTTAAGAGAGAGCCCTGTAGCACCCAAACAATATCACCTCAACGCAACAACTAATTCTTCGCTCTTCTATGCCTTCGGTCCTTCTTTCACACATGGAAGAGAATGTCATTGTTGATGGTGTTGGACCCACCAACATGTCAAGGGGATCTCCCCGGTAAGAAGTCCCAAATAGACCTCACACTGTTTGGTGTAGGAGTCCCAGCAATGGGTTGTAAAGCAATGCCTTGAGCGCGATGTCGCACAAAGGAAAGTAAGATAACTCTGTCAATATCAAGGGAGTGACCGCTGCAGTGAGTCAAGGAAGGTGTATGAGAGGTTCTAACACATGGGGGTTGAGATGAGTGTGCCCCTCGGCAACTTGTAACAGTACTCAGCTGGGAAGGGAACACACAAGAGAAGATGCATCACAAGTTGGAAAGCAGATCAACCGGCAATCCAAAGTGATGGTTAAACCAACAGCACATCTGCAACAAGATTCATATAATTGCATACAAAATAGTTCATACACAACTACGTAAGTTAAACAACATACGTTCCTACAGCAATCGGAACAGTCCAACTACAATAACAACATATGCATGAAAATGTGTTGGGTCTTATTATATAAAGAAGTGTAAGTTCCAATCATACAATACATCCATGTAAACCTGCTAGCCCCAACAGGGGAACATTACAGCCACATCTGCCTGCTCCTCCAAAGAGATGTACTAGCTCCGTGCAGTGGAGAAAGCAAGGCGTGTTACAATACTGTCCAAGCTCTCTCCAAGATAGTCTTATTGGAAGCTTGGCTGACCAAAAGCCTCTACAATGAGTTGTAAAGGACTATTTATAGCAAAGGGTGGGGTGACCCTAGACATTCCCCTTTGTGACCATTCAACTACCCTCGTGACTCTTCACCTACTCTATGACTATTACATCCAAATATTGACACTTGACTTGCACTTTGTTGAAGTTCCTAATTTTACTTAATTTAGAAACCCTTCATGCACTTTTTTTTATTTATTCCTACCTACTTGTTATTTTTCTTTAACAAGTTATTTACAAAGTAAATACTGAAAATAAACACTAATGCATGCTCAACATATTACAGATCAGCAACTAAAAGAAACAAGAACAAACACACCACATGACACCATTATTTTTGGACCAATGTCCCTGAAAAAACCCAATGCGGGAAAATCAATGCAGCTATCTGAGGGTTTTCTTATTAAGCAATATCAGAGTACAATCTGGGTGCCGTAATTGGTCTACCCAACAGAGAATTTCCTTAGCAGCTACACCTCGCAGTTTAAGAGAAATATCCTGGCTAAAACCCTGGAAAACCCTTCCGGCAGCTCCTCAGCTCAAAACTGCTCCTGCAACCCCAGCGTCTGCCCAATCTGGACTGCGTCAGCCCCTTTTTGTCTCACGCTGCCCATGCGTCAGCCTTTCTTGGCCTGCATCAGCTCCAGGAGGCCTTGCATCAGCTCTGGGAGCCTATGCGTCAGTTACATTGGCCCCTCTGGTGCTCTGTGCAGCACTTGGCTGCCTCTGCATGAGCCCTTTCTGGCTCTGCGTCACCCTCCGTGGCTGCTGCGCTGCTCTCCCGACACAATCTCTGCCTTCTTTGTTCCTCTATACTCAATGCCTCTTAGTTGCTCTCCCGATCACTAATTCTATCTCTCTTAGTAAACCCCGCTCTAGAGAATAGAATGACTGATCATCTGGTGTGCTCTCCAAGTGGCCCTCAAGCCACCTCTTATACTTTTCCTGTTGACGATTCAATGAACGAGATTAAGTCCCTAATCAACGGCTAAGATTAGATCTGGCTTGATTTATGTCTTTTGGACCACTCTAACATAGATTCATATTAATACACATTAATATTTTATTTTCCCTAAGTTTAAATTTAGGGACTCCATTAAAAATATTAATTATTTTAATATCTCCTGATTTGTTTAGAATCTGCACAAACCCCTTCTGGGTATTGGAGATCCCATGTGCCCCAACCTCTCCACCAAATTTTGTGGCTAGAGCACATCCGATGCTACCTCAAATCAACACTCCCTCTTAGCAAGAATTGTGCTCTAGCAATACTCCTCATTGAGTATTACTCTGATCATCCGGCATCGGTACCTGTGCTGATGTTAGGCCTTCTTGCCCAACATCCTCTGCATTGTTGCCTTATGTACTACTGCCCATGGTTCTGCCACTGCCAGTATTGCATCTGTACGACAACTCCCTCTGCATCTGGGTTGTTGCTGGTCCTTTCTCCCAGCACTACACCTCCTCTCATCATGTTACATCGTGTTGCCCACTGCTACACTGCAACTCAGTTACTAAGAAATAAGCAACTGATCCTCCAACTGACCTCCTTGTTGGGCTAGAAACACCCACTGATGTTGAAGCTCCCTCTACCGCTGACAAGTGCTCCCTCTCTCTGACCTCTGTGCTGCTGCAACAACTCCCTGCATCTCGCACCGCTGCACACCTCTCTGTGCCTTCCTGCACTAGTGCAACACTCCTATGCCTCTCGCACTGTTGCAGCCTACTAGCTCTGCGCTGTCTTGGGACTCTTGCACTGTAGCTCTCTCTGCCACTCCATCTGCATCTGTCTCTACCCACCTAGCCAGTCCGACTACTCCTCATCGAGGCTCCCATGGCAAGGTCTAATCCAAGAGGCTGGGTACCTCAAGGATCCTGCCTCTCATCGTTTGTAGTCTACCTGATTACAGCTCGATGTCTCCCCACTTCCGCTCAAGAGGTGTGTGTGCACTTATGACACAGTCATCGTCTGTCAAAACTTCCTTCTCTGTCCGTGCTAGCGTTGCCTTAGTCTCAGAAGACTCTCCCTTACTCTTCTTCCTTGGGCACTGGGTTGCATAATGACCCATCTCCCCACAGTGGAAGCACTTGATCTTGGAGAGATCTTTCTTCTTCTGCTTCTCCTGCTTTCCCTCAGATGCTAGGGCCACATCCTCCTCCTCCTCCTTAACCTTGATCCCTTTGTTGCTGCTACCTGTCTTCGACTACCGCTTGATCTCTTCTTGGGAAAGAGCTACCCACATCTCGTCCCAAGGTAGGAGAGTCCCTCTACCTAGGATACTCTGGACAAACACTTCCCACTCTTCTGAGACAGCATTTAGGGTTGTCCTCACCATAAGCTCCTGATCCGAAGTCACTCCTATAGCATTCAATTGGTCTCAGATTTCATTCAGTTCTCCGAGGAAGGTGTCAATCAATTGACCCTTCTTCATCTGATACGACCTCAACTGATTCTCAAGTAGCATTCTATGAAGTATGCTGGTACAGGTTCTTGAGAGCCTCCCACATCTCAACTGTTGTTTCCTTCTCGGCTATATGTGGTACCACATGATCCTTGACCCCATCAAGAATAATGCACTTGACCCTCGCCAACGCCTCCTCGTACTTGTCGTTATCATTGGGGTCGACTAGGATAGCTATAACCTTCAAGGCGAAGTTCTTGACACGATTCTTGTCAAGCACTGATAAGATTCTGGCCTCTAGATTGCGAAGTTCGATGCTATGTCAAGTCTATCCTGCTCTCTTACCCCGTGTAGTGCCATGACACTCCTTTACTTCCCTCCTAGAATTTCTCTGTTCGACTCCTCTGAGTCTCTACTTCCCGTCTAGAAGTTCTCTTCTGGACTCTCTCTGAGTCCTGATTTCCTTCCTGGAAATCCTTCTACCGCTTGTCGAGATGCCCCTTACTCTAATCGTCTTGTGCAACTACACTGCTGATCCAGGTTCCTCGGCTAGAAACCCTCGAAAACAACTCCTTTGGCCTTGCTCTGTCAAGTACTATTCTGGCTACAGTACCTCACCAGCTCTACTCTGCAGTATTTCTGCAACCTTCTAGACTCTAGCAATTGCCTCTCTGTGAACTGCGTCAACCCCTCTCTACCTCACGTTGGCTCTGCATCACCCCAGAAGGGTCTGCGTCAACCCTGGGATGCCCTGCATCAACCCTCTGGCCCTCTGCGTCAACAACGCTGGCCTCTATGAGGCCCTGCGCAACTCCCGAGTTCTTCTACGTGGCTCTAGCTGGCTCTGCGTCACACTTCTTGGCTTCTGCCTTGCTAGAAACAGCTTATGTCACCTCGGGACAGCGGTTTTCTGCTGTTATTGCTCCGCTTGGCTGATGTCTTTTAGTCCTCCTATGATCTGCAATCACGCTCTGATACCATGTTGAAGTTTCTAAGTTTACTTAATTTAGAAACCCTTCATGCACTTTTTCTAATTTATTCCTACCTACTTATTTTTCTTTAACAAGTTATTTATAAATTAAATACTGAAAATGAACACCAATGCATGCTCAACATATTACAAATCAGCAACTAAAAGAAACAAGAACAAACACACCACATGACCCAATGCGTGAAAACTAGTGCAACTATCTGAGGGTTTTCTTATTAAGCAATATCATAGTACAATCTGGGTGTCATAGTTGGCCTGCCCAACAAAGAATTTCTTTAGCAGCTATACCTCAGTTTGAGAGAAATCTCCTAGCTAAAACCCCGGAAAACCCTTCCGGTAGCTCCTCAGCTCAAAACTGCTCTTACAACCCCAGCGTCTGCCCAGTATGGACTGTGTCAGTCCCTCTCTGTCTCATGCTGGCCATGCGTCAGTGTTTCTTGGCTTGCGTCAGCTCTAGAAGCCTCTGCATCAACTACGTTGGCCCCTCTGGTGCTCTACGCAGTACTTCGCTGCCTCTGCGTGGCTCTGCATGATCCCTTTCTGGCTCTGCGTCACCCTCCTTGGTTGTTGCGTTGCTCTCGCAGCACAATCTCTACCTTCTCTGTGCTTCTGTACTCAATGCCCCTTCGCTGCTCTCTTGATCACTAATTCTATCTCTCTTAGCGAACCCCGCTCTAGAGAATAGAATGACTGATCATCTGGTGTGCTCTCCAAGTAGCCCTCAAGCCTCCTCTTATACTTTTCCTGTTGACGATTCAACGGTCGAGATTAAATCCCTAATCAACGGATAAGATTAGATCTGACTTGATCCATGTCTTTTGGACCACTCTAACACAAATTCATATTAATACACATTAATATTTTATTTTCCTTGAGTTTAGACTTAGGGACTTCATTAAAAATATTAATATTTTGATATCTCCTGATCTATTTAGAATCTGCCCAAACCCTTTCTGGGTATTGGTGATCTCATGTGCCCCAACCTCTCCACCAAATTCCATGGTTAAAGCACATCCAATGCTACACCAAATCAACACACTTGACATGACTTGACTTTACAATGCACATGTTTCCATGTTAGACAAAATGCCTTGAGCAAGCCATGCAAGACATCATTGACACTTAGTCCGTTGTGTTAAGACCAACTCTTTGACACGCTTGTGATGGTGAAGGTGGTGAGTTGATGCCAAACTTGGCTGTCCGTGATGGTGTGCATGCACCCCATGGTGACATCTTACTGAAGCGAACTTTTGCCTTCGTTGCCACTGATGCATTGGTTCAGCTCCTTCATCCAACTCGTCTGCTAACATGCGCATGGTCTTCTTAGGTGCGCTGAACCGGCAACACACTAATGCACAGTGTCCATGCTGGTATTCAAGTGAGTGCTAGTGGTCATGCGCATCAACTTGCTGTAGTACATGTTCAGCTCCAGTTGGACTTGCTTTTTGTCTTTGCCTTGATAAACGTGCTGAATGGGTTGGATCACATGTGTGCGCACAATGACATGCATTCTGCTGAATCCCTTGCATGTGATCGACAACACTGCTCACCATGTCTGCTTCGTGCTAGTTGCTGGGATGGATCTTTAACTTGTACAAGCGTAGTTTCATCAGTGAGTGCATGTTGTGTCCAATGTTGTTCCTATTCCTACTGCAACTCATTCGTCTGTCTGTGCAGCTCCATGTTCTTCATTGAGTTGTTGCTTCAACACATGCAATTCCTTCTTTGTTCCATTCTGTCTTCGTGCGATCTTCATGTCGCACCGTTACCTCATAGCCTGAGTCTCCAAAGTTGCTTTCATCATTAGTGGATCTGCTTGAGCTTGCAACTTTGTTCCACCTTTGTGTTGTCAACAACCTTCCTCCTGCATTTGTTACATTCGTTGCATTCAGTACGTTGCCTTCAGCTACTGTTCATGATGTTGCTTGTTGTGATGTTGGTGTTGTCATATCTTGATGTCCTTGTCTACAAACAACTTGATATCTTCATGAGTAGGCAAGCTCATAGACATTTTATCGACTGCATCTCCATGTGTGCTTTGAACGGTGTCTTCGACTCTGCTCTCTTGGAAACCATTGTACCTGCACTGCTGAGAGGCAAATGAACCCCTACAATACCTGGAGACATGGCAACACTCATGGCAAGCAATCTGTTAGTCAAAAACCAAAATGAACTTGAGAACTGACTTGCAACATACTTGTGTGACTGATCATTAAGGTTGCGCAATTTCTGTCGGGAGGTCAGAAGACTGACTGCCAAGACTGTGCAAGGCACAGTCTGGGCTGTTGGGAGACTAACTGACTGCTGGAACTGTGCAATGCACAGTCCAGTCTAGCTGCTGACAGCTGGAATTGCGCAATGCACAATCTCAGTTGGCAATGGCTACAGGCTCAATGACTGCATTCCGCAATTTTTTGGGTTAGCAATCACTGTCCCTCAGAACTGCGCAAAACAATCCTGGAGGAGAGTGCCTGGGCAAAAATGCGCATTTCCTGAGAGGAAGATAGAGCCTTCCCTCTCAGGATTGTGCAATGTTGTCTTGGTGAGGCAAAATCTACGCCAAGGCTGCCTAGACTCGTTGATGGGTAACTGAAAGTGAATGTGAGTGTGAATGCATGGTGATACTGAGTGTAAGCATAAGTGAATGATCATGCATGCAAACGGCGAATGACAAATTCAGAAAATAGAACAACATGCATGTGGGTGAGGTGAGTCGCTGAATCGGCGACCATTTGTGAAAAACAATTTCATACATGCGACAACAGAGAGAGAGCAACGAAAACCGAAACAATGTTAGAACAAGCTAGTATACATGTAAACGACAACAAGCATTCAAAGAAATCAAACAAACAATACTGACACAAGAGAAAACACAAAAAGCGACAAAAATGCAACACCAGTCATGGAAAGCGGGCTTACCCCAAAACAGCTGAGTTGAACGTGCCGACTGCTCCTAGATGTGATGTGGGATGTCAGAGCTATAAGGTTATGTAAGGAATGAGCTCTGCAGCATCCAATTGATGAGTTTCGAGTTTGTGATGTGCATGACACAAATCTAGGGAAAGCGACATTTGGTGGGAGATTTCTGAAATGATCCTTGCATGTAACCTCCAACTGCTAGACATAGATCCCTGAAACAATGGATGCCTTTGCATGCTGCCTTGGGAGAAGCAGCCCATGCATGGAAGTCAATTTTGCTCGGTCCCGGAGAGAACTGGTCAACTCAACTGCACATGCAAGAGGCTGTTTAACTGCTTGGGAGAAAATGCACATTTCTGGCAGGAGCGGGGCTCGCTGCCCAGGAGATTTGCGTAATTTCTGGGCAAAGCAGCTAACTGCTGCCCAAAAATGCGTAAATTCTGGGCTGAGCAGCCATGCTGGGGAAAATTGTGCAATTTTCACCGTGAGTGTTGACTGCCAGAATTGCACAATTTTGGAGCCCAGCAGGCTGCCAGTCAGGATTGTGCAATTTCTGGAGGGAACGCTGGTTGCCCTCCAGAATTGCGCAATTTCTTGGGGGAGTTGCTCAACCTGCAGCTGGACCAAGTTCGATTGATCAGTTTGTGAGGGGAATGCATCGAGTTGTGATCAACACGTTGCCTTTATGTAAGAAAAACATTGAAGCTTGTGTATTTGATGAAGCAAGACATGCTGGTGTGAAGGTTAGAAGGGAGACTCCAAAACGAAGCTAAGGCAAAATTTTGGAAGGGGGTTGTAGCCTCCACAACACTTGGCGACACACTGGTAGAACTCCAGCTCTTTGAATGGACCTTGTTCGTGAAAACCAAGTCTAACACCTCCGAAAGTATTGTTTAGTTCTCAGCTCCTCTTGGTTTCCACACTAGCTTGATTGCAAGATGTAGCATCTGCCAAGCTCTTGGTCGGTTGACACACATTCGACGCTAAGGCAACGCAGTTGTTTCGAATGGGGTTGAGGAGAATATTGGTGCACAAGCATTATAGTTGTCAGAGTCTTAGTTTCATCTCTGGAGTTGCTCCATTGCTAGCAGGCCTGGACAGTACCCCAGTGGAGTCACATAGGAACACAAGCATGGCTCCGCTGCCAGCAAGCCTAGTCAGTACCTCAGCGAAGTTACTTGCATCACCTCTCTGCGCAGGAAGCATTTCTTTTCTTTCGCCTTATTCATTTTGAATTTTGAATTTTTTTACTTTTTTTACTCTCCTTTTTCATTTTCATAATTGTGCATAACACTTATCCATTTTAGAAGTGGAAGAGGGATCCTGACTTATTTAGAGCAAAAGAGGTTGTTCCTGCAGAGTAACTTATTATACCTCTGACGTGCTTGTTAAGGTTTTCCCCCTCACCTTACCCTACTTCACTGAGCTAACAAGGATTAATCTAAAAACAACCGACTAGAGTAGGTGACACTAGTTAGTGTGCAAAAGTTGTGTTTTCACCAAGGTTCACTTCGAACATGTATTTTCCTTTGACATATCATGGACTAAAAGTAACAATTTCTTCATACAGAGGCTAGATGACAGATAACCAAGTAGTGATAGTTGTACAAGCCCTCTTGTACACCAGTTCGTTTCAAGAGTCATACATGGTTTCATGCAAGACTAACCTATGAACGAAACAAGTGAACTAACAATCAACAAAGCAAAGCAAAAGCGAAAGCAAAACGAATAAGCAAGCAAACAAACAAACGAAGCAAGTAAGCAAACAAGCAAGAAAGCAAACTGACTAAAAGCAAACACTACACCTACTCCTAAGCTAATAGTGCATGGATCATCTCACGTGAAGTGATACTTCCAATGCAACCATCAACGCATTGGTTGACCCATGAAGATGAAGGCATGGTTCGCGAACAAGACAACTCTGCAAACCAGCAAGCAAGAAAGATGTAATAGTGAAGACAAACACACTTCGGGCTTACAAGGGACCACAAAACAAAGATAAGTGAAAGTGCATGACATGCATTTTGTGGTGTTGTCGTGATGTTGTGCCACACTGCGTGCAGATGTTGAGTGTATGCATTCTCTTGACTATAACATGCAAGCAAACGTGAGAAAGGTAGACCACCTGTGTTGTGCATGTGTAAGATTCCTCCAACGCATGAGAGATGGGATCGTGTAGTTCGAGTGGAGGAAGTGAAATCTAGGTGTTTGGTTGATCTATGCAAAGTAAAGAGTGATGAGGAGCCTTGAGTGTTTCAACAATTTCTTGACCGGAAATGAAATCAACCTCAAGACAACGAGGACCTGACATAACCATCAACTCGGGTTGAAGTGGCTCAAGAGTCTGGGGGTTTCGACTTCGTTGACAGATGGATCATCGTAGACCAATGTCTTGGACAAATTAACAACGATTGAATCAACATCATGATCGGATGAGGTAGTGAATAAATCACGACAACCAAGATCAAAAAATTCAAGATGTTCGTCGGCATCCTCATGATTTAATGAATCAGATGGAGGGGTAGATGGGAAACAAAGATGTTTACCCTCTATGTTTTCAGGAAAGATAGATGACAGATTGGACAAATTTTCCGAGGAAGATGTGTCCCCTCTACACTGTAATGACAGACTAACATCCGACTTGTCCTGTGAATGATCGAAAGTAGAAGCATCCGAAAATGAGTTTTCACAAAGGAAATCAACAGTGGCAGACTCACAAGGGATGTCAAGATGAAGCGAATGAGGTGTGGCTAGAAGGGAGTCAACCTTCACTGCGGGCTCTTCTTTAGATTCCCACACACACTCATCATTAATGATGGCGCAAGTTGGCTGCATAACACCAACTCCGTCAACAACTTGATCCTTGTTCATAGCAAGTGAGGAGTTCGAAATGGAAGAACACAAGACAGTACAATCCGGATGATGAACAGAACGCGAGGACGGAGGTTGAGGGAATGAGTTGACATGACAACCAACAGGCTTGCAAGCCAAATCTGCGCAGATATCAAGAGCGGGTGGGGTGGGAGAATGTGACAGATCAATCGAGGCGTGTGCAATGTGCATGATCTCCCACATCACTCCGTGATGGTGGAGCCGTTTGATGAGGTGAAGGTGGCTAGTCACTTGTGACAATTATGCCTGCCTGTGATTGCAGCTCCATCACTGAAGTGAGTTGAGTGGGGTTCGGATACGTGAAGAAGATACTCAAATCTTCCATCAAGAAATTCCCAATCAAGATCATCTTCCAGGAATCGGTATGCAAGATAACAAAATCGTTTGTGAAACTGTTCAACGAATTCATCGAGTGCTTTTCGTAATTCCAGAATTTCTTTGTTGAGTGATTTATAGTTAAAGTGATTGAAAGCATGGTCTATCTCTACGACTAGATAAGCAAGAGAATGAATAGATTTTTCGGGCAGTGTGAGACACCAGTGATTTGGGTGCCCTCAAAGCGTGTAGATGAACAACGCGCAGCTTATGTATTTTTCAAAGAATCCATGTCTTTCGCATGAGCCTACAACGTCGACCGCGTGCCTGACCAAGTCTACATAGCCTCCACCATCAAATGTTTTATGAGACAAGTTATCTGAGAGCTTTTTCGAGATGATGAAATCGTTTCCATAAGACATACATTCCGAAAGAGCAGCTCGGTAGTGAGTCATGATAGATGTGTAGAGATTCAAAACAGATGTGAGGAGTCAGCTTGTCATCTAGCCATCCTTCTAATGCCAAAATGTTGACGATGCCAGACCCGCCAACATGTCAAGGGGATCTCCCCAGTAAGAAATCTCAATTAGACCTCAGACTGTTTGGTGTAGGAATCCCAACAGTGGGTCGTAAAGCAATGCCTTGACCGCGATTTCGCATAGAGGGAAGTAAGATAACTCTGTCAGTAGCAAGGATGTGACCGCTGCAGTGAGTCAAGGAAGGTGTATGAGAGGTTCTAACACATGGGGGTTGAGATGAGTGTGCCCCTTGGCAACCTGTAACAATACTCAGCTAGGAAGGGAACACACGAGCAAAGATGCATCACAAGTTGGAACGCAGGTCAACTGGCAATCCAAAGTGATGGTTAAACCAACAACACATCTACAACAAGATTCATATAATTGCATACAAAACAGTTCATACACAACTACGTAAGTTAAACAGCATACATTGCTATAGCAACCAGAACAGTCCAACTACAATAACAACATATGCATGAAAACATGTTGGCTCTTATTATATAAAGAAGTGTAAGTTCCAATCATACAATACATCCATGTAAACTTGCTAGCCCCAACAGTGGAACGTTACAGCCACATCCGCCTGCTCCTCCAAAGAGATGTACTAGCTTTGTGCAATGGAGAAGCCAAGGCGCGTTACAATACTGTCCAAGCTCTCTCCAATATAGTCTTATTGGAAGATTGGCTGACCAAAAGCCTCTACAATGAATTATGAGGGACTATTTATAGCAAAAGGTGGGGTGACCCTAGACATTCCCCTTTGTGACCATTCAACTACCCTCGTGACTCTACACCTACTCTATGACTATTACATCCAACTATTGACACTTGACTTACACTTGACATGACTTGACATTACAATGCACATGTTCCCATGTGAAACAAAATGGCTTGAGCAAGCCATGCAAGATATCATTGACACTCTGTTCGTTGTGGTAAGACCAACTCTTTGACATGCTTGTGATGGTGAAAGTGGTGCGCTAATGCTAAGCTTGGTTGTCCGTGATGGTGTGCATGCACCCCATGGTGACATCTTGTTGAAGCAAATTCTTGCCTCTGTTGCAACCGGCGCATTGGTTCAACTCCTTCATGCAACTCGTTTGCTAACATGCACATGGTCTTCTTGGGTGTGGTTGAACTGAAACACACTAATGCATAGTGTCTGTGTTGGTCTTCAAGTGTATGTTGGTGGTCATGTGCATCAACTTGCCGAAGTACATGTTCAACTCCAGTTGGACTTGCTTCTTGTCTTTGCCTTGGTGAGCGTGCTGAATGGGTTGGATCGCATGCGTGCGTACAATGACATGCATGTCGCTAAATCCCTTGCATGTGATTGACAAAACTGCTCACCATGTCTGCTCCGTGCTAGCTGCTGGGATGGATCTTTAACTTGTATAGGCGCAGTTTCATTCGTGAGCGCATGTTGCGTCCACTGTTGTCCCTGTCCCTGTCCCTGTTGCAACACATTCGTCTGTCTGTGCAGTTCCACGTTCTTCATTGAGTTGCGGCTTCAGCACATGCAACTCCTTCTTTGTTCCATTCTCTGTCTTCACGCGATCTTCATGTCGCGCCGTCACCTCATAGCCTGAGTCTCCAAAGTTGCTTTCAACATTAGTAGATCTGCTTGAGCTTGCAACTTTGTTTTGCCTTTGTGTTGTCAACAACCTTCCTCTTGCATTCATTGCATTCAGTATGCTACCTTCAGCTGTTGTTCATGATACTACTCGTTGTGATGTTATTGTTGTCATATCTTGATGTCCTTGTCTACGAACAACTTGATATCTTCATGAGTAGGCAAGCTCATAGACATTTCATCCACTACATCTCCAAGTGTGCTCTAAACGGTGTCTTCAACTCTGCTCTCTTGGAAACCATTGTACCTACACTGTTGAGAGGCAAATGAACACTTGCAATACCTAGAGACATGGAAACACTCATGGCAAGCAATCTAGCAGTCGAAAACCAAAATGAACTTGAGAACTGACTTGCAACATACCTATGTGACTGATCAAGAAGGTTGCGCAATTTGGGCCAAGAGGTCAAGGACTGACTACCAAGACTGCGCAAGGCACAGTCTGGACTATTGGGAGACTGACTGACCGCTGGAATTGCGCAATGCACAGTCCAGTCTAGCTGCTGACTGCTGCAATTGCGCAATGTGCAATCTCAGCTGGCAATGGTTGGAGCAGTGATTACATTGCGCAATTTTATGGGCCAGCGGTCATTGTCCCTCAGAAATGCACAAAACAGTCTTGAAAGACAGTGCCTACGCAAAAATGCGCATTTCCTAAGAGGAAGACAAAGCCTTCCCTCTCAGGATTGCGCAATGTTGTCTTGGTGGGCAGAGTCTAGGCCAAGGCTGCCCAGACTCGCCGACGGGCAACTGAAAGTAAATGAATGTGAATGCATGGTGATACTGAGTGTAAGCATAAATGAATGATCATGCATGCAAACGACGAATGACAGATTCAGAAAATGAAACAACATGCATGTGGGTGAGGCGAGTCGTCGAATCGGCTACCGTTCGTGAAAAACAGTTTCATGCATGTGACAGTAGTGAGATTGCAACGAAAACTGAAACTGTGCTAAGACAAGCTAGTATGCATGTAAACGACAGCAAGCGTTCAAATAAATCAAGCAAACAGTACTCACACAAGCAAAAACACAAAAAGCAACAGAAATGCAACACAAGGCACGAAAAGTGGGCTTAGCCCAAAACAGCTGAGTTGAACATGCCAATTGCTCCTAGATGTGATGTGGGATGTCAGAGCTGCAAGGTTGATGTGAGGAATGAGCTCTGCAATGTCCAATTGATGAGTTTTGATAATATCGAGGTTGTGACGCGCATGACACAAATCTAGGGAAAGTGACACTTGGTGGGAGGTTTCTGAAATGATCCTTGCATGTAACCTCGAACTTGCTAGACATAGATCCCTGAAACAAGGGATGCCTTTGCATGCTGCTTTGGGAGACACAGCCCATGCATGCAAGTCAATTTTGCTCGGTCTCGGAGAGAACTGGTCAACTCAGTTGCACATGGAAGAGGCTGCTCAATTGCTTGGGAGAAAATGCGCATTTATGGCTGGGAGCTGGGCTGGCTGCCCAAGAGATTTGCGCAATTCTAGGCAGAGCAACTAACTGCTGCCTAGATGTGCGCAAATTCTGGGCTTAGCAGCCCTGTTGGGAAAATTGCGCAATTTTCACTGAGTGTTGACTGCCAAAATTGCGCAATTCTGGAGCCCAGCAGGCTGCCAGTCAAGATTGCGCAATTTCTGGAGGTAAAGCTGGTTGCCCTCCAGAATTGCACAATTTCTTGGGGGAGCTATGTAGGTTTTAACCCCGTACAGAAATTACCTGCATACGAATTCTAAAACATAGAATATAAACAATGTGAGAGCATAACACATAAAACATATATACACAGAGATGGGGATATGAAGAGAAAGGCACTTATACTACCAAAGAAGCGTATCTCCTGATTCTCAAAGATCAGATGATCAAAGACAAGTTATGGGAAAAAGTATGGAGTCCAAGGATCTGGCCCAAAATCTCCACTTTCCTTTGGCTACTCTCCCACAACCGATTTCTCACCTGGGACAATCTCAGGAAAAGAAAATTCGAAGGACCTTCAATATGTCTCAATTGTAAAATGGCCGAAGAAACTGCTGTGCATCTCATGCAACTCTGTCCTTTTAGCAGGATATTATGGGAGAAAGTTACTTTCCGTTGTCAAAAGGAAGGCCGCAAAATAGGAGACTTAAACAACACTATACGCAACTGGCCTCAGACACCTTATCAAAGTAACATTCTCAACACTTTATGGCAAATAATCCCAGGTATTGTAATGTGGAACCTATGGAAAGAGCGAAATCGCAGAATATTCAAAAACCAATCAATGGTTGAGCAGCAGGTTTGGCAGATAATTTATAAGAATGTACAGGAAAAATTATCCCTCCAAAGATGGTCCCAGGAGGATTTCCCGTCCAATAATAAGGAGCAAGCAATATGGAATAATTGGCAACTTCACTTACAGTTTCCCACCATTCTCCCTATCATTTCCAGCAAACAGAAGGATATCCCAGCAATCTGGTCCCACCGCCTATCAACACCTTCATTCTCAACTTTGACGGGGCTTCAAAATGTAACCCTGGCTCTACAGGATATGGTGGCGCAGTCAGAAATCACGAAGGACAAGTGCGGAAAGTCTTCTTTGGCTCCATGGGTTGGAACACCAATAATGTGGCTGAACTTGAAGGACTCTGGAAGGGTCTCAATATTGCCCAAAAGGAAGGCTTCTCCCCTTTAATTGTGGAAGGGGATTCCCAAATCTTAATCAATATGGCGATTAAGATTCAGCAAGGAACAGAGGCACAGAAAGTCAGTAAGCGCTGGAGAATGGTTTCTAGGCTGGAGCTTCTGCAATCCTGGCTTAAGGAAAACAGAGCCACCATTTTCAACCACATAAGGCGTGAAGGGAACAAACTGGCAGACTTTTTGGCAAATCTGGGAGTGGACAGAGGGCAGGATCACTTCGAAGGATTACTTCAGGGTCATGTCTCGGAGACAGATTGGACCACATTTCAAGAGATTCTCAGGAAGGATATTCAGAGCAAAAATCCAGTCCCCCCGGATGCGGGTGTATTGTCTGCATTAAAGCTGTATGAGCTGCCCACGCGCCGAGGACATGCCTTCACGCTGCGGACAGGTGGATGACATGGGCTTCGGGCTGGTCATGGCCCAAAAGGACGATGGGAGCTTTTATGGCGATTCATTGCGCTGGGTTTTCCAATGTTCAGTTATTCATTGCACTGGGTTTTTCATGGAGAACATAAGTCCCATTATGTCGCTGTTTCTCTGCTCTGGTTTTGGTCATTCGGCGGTTCAGTTCTTCGTGGAGGAGAGAAGCTTGGAGGGCAGGTTTACCACCCTCGAGTTCCTCCCCTGTCCGACTAGTCTGGCCCTGTTAAATTTGGTTTCTACTGTTGGGTGGTCTCGCCTGGTTTCTACTGTTGGTTGGTCCAACCTGGTTCAAGGGAATTTGTTGTTTGTTGTTGGGTGTGGTCGCTGGCCGTTTGTGGGGTGGTTCCGCCTGGATCAGTGGATACTGTCTTTGGATGCTGGGTACTCCTACTGGGTTCAGGGGAATTTGTTGTTTGCGGTTGGGTGTTGTCGCTTGTCGTTCGAGGAGCGGCTCCGCCTAGTTCAGTGGTCTCTGTCTTTGAATGCTGGGTATTTCATTCGGGTTCAGGGGAATTTGCTGTTTGCTGTTGGGTGTTGTCGCTTGTCGTCCGTGGGGTGGTTCCGCCTGGTTCATCCGAGGCAGGGCCTTTGTTTCACGCCCTGTGAAGTTCTTCCGGGTATCAGAAGGCTCAAGGCCGTCACCCCTCGCCCTGTTTTTTCCATGGCGCCACGAGCTGGCTATCGTAGGCCACGAAGGGGTGGTAATTCGAGGAGCCAGAGTGGCACTAGCGGTAGTAACCATTCCAGCCCGCGGAGAATTTCGCCTTTGGCTTGTGCCTCACCTCCCTCAGGGAACTCAGAGAATTCGGTAGAAGATCTTTGCAACGCAGTGCAGACTGCGACTCTCTACTACAGACGCAAGAAGAATAAACCAGTGATCAAGGCGATGATAACAGTCATTTTTGAAGAAGAGGATGAGGGGGATGGAAGCTCGGACGAGGATAAGGAAGAAAGAACTCTCCCATCCACGGACAATTCCTCCAAGAGTAAGGATAGCTCCTACAGTCCGGGAAATCAAAGTAAGATGGACGAGGATAGCACTGTTGGCTATTCTGCTGAGCAGAAGGAAGCTCTCCAAGAGATCAGAGGCTTCAAAGGGAAAGAGCCCCTGGAATCTTTTAGGGATCCTTCAGAGGTTCAAAAAGATAGCCATCCCTGCAAGTCTTCTTCTCCGCATAGTATGACGAATAGGGCAGAGTCTGAGGATATGTTTGATTACACCCTGTATCTAAAGCTTCCGCCTGGCATTGAGAGCATTGAGGCTATTCCGGTTGGTATGGAGTTACGTGGGAGCGGGACCCTGTTCGTGCTGCTGAAGACCGAAAGAAACGTGCGCAGGAGCGAGAGGCCGAGGCGCAGAAGAAGCTGGGAATTTGATGCCCGAAGTGTTCTGGGTAAGCCTGCCCTCAGGCGTTCAGTGTGTCTTTCTTTTTGTCTTTTTGGGTATGGTGGTATGCAGCAATTATCAATGCTGTTAGATGTCCTGTTTTGTTTTTAAAGCCTCAGTCCTGCGGATCGGGTCAGCTTCTAGTTTCATACTTTGTAATGTCGAGTCTGCCTATCAGTGTCGAGACATGATGAACTTTAAGAATTCTCTCCTGCTTTGTTTTGTTATGCCAGCCTGCACATACAGTCCTTCCAGGTTGGTGAAGAAAGTTTTTGACAGAGAGCTGCATACTCACTCTCAGAGGTGTTCACCTCTTGTAAATAATCTTTTTGTTTTTTAATATATTTAGTTAGCCTTTGCCAAGCAAAAAAAAAAAAAAACATATATACACAGAGATTTTCCCCTGGATCCCAAAATCAGAACTACCAACTTGATTTTTCATTATGTTCCTTTCAATGTTACAATACATATTTATACATGTGGAAGCATCCAATACCATGGACCGAAAACCATCACGTCCAAAATCATGTGCGAAATACATGCACAAAACCATAGGTAGGTCCGCCCAACCTAATATAGGGTCCAAAACTAAAATTTTCCAAGGTGCTGCCCTGGACCCCATAGAGTGGGGTTACCTACACCCCTCAAACCCCCTGTGACTCCCCCCGCTACGCAATCAGCGCAACGAAGAGGGAAGCTCCACCCCCCTTCTAACCCCCACGGTTAACTACATGGGCTAGTTGTGGAAAAAATATAACACAACCCAACATTCTCCCACTTCTTGTTTTCTTTCCAAAGGGGGCCACAAGAGAGCTTAGTCATTTATCCAGCCTTGCAACACCCATTATTTCTCTACACCAAGAGAACTTCTCAAAGCTCACAGATTTTGTTAATGCATCTGCAGTATTCTTCAAAATGTCCACCTTTACCAGCAACACCTTTTTGTCTTCTATCATATCCCTCACAAAGTGATACTGAACATCAATGTGCTTTGTCTTTGAATGATATGTAGGGTTCTTTGCCAAGGAAATTGCACTTTGGCTATCACAGTCTATCCTTATAGCTCCTTGTACTACATACTTGAACACAATCTCTGCAACCAAACTGCTATGAGTGGCTGCCATGTATTCTGCCTTTGTAGTTGATAGTAACACTACAGATTGTTTCTTACTCATCCAAGTGACTACACCTCCAAATAGGTTAAACACATACCCACTTATAGATCTTCTCTGATCCAAATCTCCAGCTCAGTCTGCATTAACAAAGCCACGAATATCCAACACTCTGTCCATCCAATCCTAGTCTTCCATGGTAGCACAAACCATAATCACTAGTGCCACGCAAATCCCTGAAAACCCACTTCATTGTTGTCGAGTGCTTCTTCCCTGGTTTTGACATAAACCTACTCAATACTCCCACTGCATGTGCAATGTTTGGTCTAGTACAAACCATCGCATACATCAAGCTACCGAGTGCACTTGCATATGGAACACGGGACATGTCCTTTTCCTCTTCTTATGTCTTGGGACACTGTTCAGCAAATAACTTTACACCTACGCAAATAGGAACCTTCACCGGTTTACTATCTTGCATATTAAACTTCTGCAATATTGTCTCGACATACTTCCTCTGGTTTAACCAGAGCTTCCTCTTTATCTGATCTTTTTTTATTTTCCATGCCCAAAATATAGTTTGCAGCACCAAGATATTTCGTGTCGAATTTGGAGAACAAATGGGTCTTCAAATCCTGGATAATTTCTTTGTCATTTCCAACCAACAACATATCATCCACATACAAGACCAGATAAATAACATGGTCACCGATTAATTTAAAATACACACAGTGATCTGCTTTGCTTTTGGTGAAGCCAAGTCCCCATATAAATGTATCAAATTTCTGATACCACATCCTTGGTGACTGTTTTAACCCATAGAAAGACTTCTTTAACTTGCACACCAGTTCTTTCTTACCCTTCACCGCAAAGCCTTCAAGTTGCTTCATGTAGATCTCCTCTTCCAGATCCCAGTGAAGAAATGGTGTCTTCACATCCATCTGTTCTACCTTAAAATCAAAAGCAGCAGCAACAAATAAAAGTAATCTAATAGAAGCTACCTTGGCAATAGGAGAAAAAATATCACCAAAATCAATTCCTGGCACTTGGGAATAACCTTTTGCTACCAACCAAGCTTGTATTTCTCCACATTTCCTTCTGCATTTTTCTTCTTCTTGAACACCCATTTGCTGCCAACGAGTTTCCTTCCAACCGACAACTCCACCAAATCCCAAGCCTCATTTTTGTGCAAATATGCCATTTCATCAACCATGGCCTCTATCATCCCTCAAGAAAACATCACCACCATCGTATTTCTCATACTTGCAGAACCACTCTCTATGGGGAGTGAAGTGAAAGGATGCACCTGAGTCAATCAACCATGCCTCATGATCTACATGTGTACTTGAAGAAGCCAAGTACACATCCCCACCTTCATCTGAGGTTGTTTCCGCCTCTACAGAAGGAGTATCATCAAATCTCTTTCCTTTGTCAGAAGCTTTAGATTTGTAGTGCCTTTCCTTTCCGCATTTCCAGCACACCACCTTTACAGGTTTTCCTGTAGATTTAGATCTCCCTCTAGATTTAGATCTCCCACTCGATGAATTATTTTTGTTTCTTTTCTGGGATTGTCCTCGTACAGACAAGGCATCACCATTCTGGCTCTCCATACCTTTCCGTCTCATCTCCTCCGTCAGCAAGGATGAGACTACTCCATCAAACTACAAGGCAGTTGCATTGCTACCTATTGCAATGACCAAACTATTCCACGAATCTGGTAGAGAACACAACAAACTAATGCACTTATCTTCATCTAAAATTTTGATATCAATAGACGATAACTGCCTTACCACAGTATTAAACACATTCAGATGCTCTATCACTGAGTCTCCATCTTTCATCCTCAGGTTATACAGCTTTTTCCGTAGGAACAGTTTATTCACCAAAGACTTAGATTGGTACAAAGTCCCTAACTTGTCCCACAAAGCCTTCGTCGTTGCTTCCCCTAATACATTCAACAATACTGAATCTGAGACACAATCGTATTGTGCTCTTTGCCTTTGGATCTAACTTCTTCCATTCTTCATTGGACACTCCCATTGGTTTAGTACCCGGATCTACCGCGATCCACTGATCTTTATCCACCAACAAATCCTCCATCTTGAGTTTCCACAACTCAAAACTCTGACCATTAAATTTCTCGATCTTTATCTTTCCACTGCTCACCATCTTCTTTCACCACCAAAATCGATCCCGCAGATCTCCCACTGAATAGGGTCTACCACAGGCCTGAGCGAAACCCCTCAGCAGCAAAGGCATCCCTTTGAAGCCAAAACAGCTCTGATACCAAATGTAGGTTTTAACCCCGTACAGAAATTACGGGCATATGAATTCTAAAACACAAAATATAAACAATGCGAGAGCATAACACATAAAACACATATACACAAAGATTTTCCCTTGGATCCCAAAACCGAGACTACCAGCTTGAATTTTCATTATGTTCCTTTCAATATTACAATACATATTTATACATGCCAAAGCATCCAATACCATGGACCGAAAACCATCGCGTCCAAAACCATGAACCGAAAACCATCACGTCTAAAACCATGTGCAAAAAACATGCACAAAACCATAAGTAGCTCCGTCCAACCTAATATAGGGTCCAAAACCAAAAATTTTCGGGGCGCTACCCCGGACCCCATAGAGTGGGGTTATCTATACCCCTCAAACCCCCTGTGACTCCCCCCGCTACGCAATTGGCGCAACAAAGAGGGGGCTCCGCCGCCCTTTTAACCCCCCGGTTAACTACATGGGCTAGTTGTAGAAAGAATATAACACAACCCAACAAGTTGCTCATCCTGTAGCTAAACCAAGTCCGGGTGATCAGCCTATGAGGGGAATGCATCGAGTTTTGATCAACAAGTTGCCTTTGTACAAGAAAAACACTGAAGCTTGTGTACTTGACAAAGCAAGGCATGTTGCTGTGAAGGTTGGGAGGGAGGATCCAAGACAAAGCTAAGGCAAAATTTTGGAAGGTGGTTGTAGCCACTACAATGGTAACCCAAATTAGAAACCCCAGAAGAATCCTTCCTTCCCTATACTTTGTTCTTCGTTTTACTTCTTCTAGTCCTTTCTTCACACTTCTGCTTGTAGGCTCTTCTTCGCACTTCTCTTCACTGAATTGCTTACCTCTAAGTGAGGTCAAGTGTGGCTATACATACACATTGTCTCATGTTCTTTAGGCCGACATGATCACTTTAGGGAGAGCTGACATGATCTTCTAGATTGCTCCATTTGTTGTAGGCCGACATGAAGAGGGCTAGTGACAAGGGCATGGAGGAATACTTTACATAGACAAGTGTGACTCTTTACAATGTGTAACATGACTTCATTAGATGACAATGAATCTTTTATTCTTTTATGACTAGATGAAAAAATTTCTAAAGGCTCTAAATGGAAACCTTGACTCAAAAATTAAATCTCTTGATGCAAGCATTACAATCTTTTATTTTTCTTCTTTACATCTTTTTACGTAAATATACAATTACATGTCATTATGATGACCGAACCTAATTACACTTTTCAACACTCCTTCTTTACTAGGGAGATATTCATAATAGGACTTGGTCATTCTCAATTTGAAAAAAAAAATCATTAGAAAAATCAAATTGGTAACCCATTTGTTTAGTATCATATCAACCAGCATTGTCACATAGCAAGGCCTTGACTAACAACTCTATCTCTCCACAAAATCTGAGCTCAATGTTGGCGAGACCAATGATTTATAGACACTCATCATTGTCTCTCTCAGAACATACCCCACCCAGGTTTTCAGAGTGTGTTCCATTAGGACTATTCTTATCTTGGATTCTCAGTCCTCGAAGAATATCGATCCTCCACGACTACTCTTATCTTGGATGCCCTAACTCATCCTCAAAGAGTATTGGATGCCAAATGATTACCCAATCCTCTCATTTTGTCTTCCCCGGTGAATGTAGGTTTTAACCCCATATAAAAATTACCTGCATACAAATTCTAAAACACATAAAATAAACAATGCGAGAGCATAACACATAAAACACATATACATAGAGATTTTCCCCTGGATCCCAAAACCGAGAGTACCAGCTTGATTTTTCATTATGTTCCTTTCAATGTTACAATATATATTGATACATGCCGAAGCATCCAATACCATGGACCAAAAACCATCGCGTCCAAAACCATGGACCGAAAACCATCGCGTCCAAAACCATGTGCGAAAAACATGAACAAAACCATAGGTAGGTCCACCCAACCTAATATAGGGTCCAAAAAATAAAAATTCCGAGGTGTTGCCCCGAACCCCATAGAGGGGGGTTACCTGCACCCCACAAACCCCCTGTGACCCCCCCGCTATGCAATTGGTGCAACGAAGGAGGGGCGGACCCCCCAGTTAACTACATGGGCTACTCGTGGAAAGAATATAACACAACCCAACAGTGAAGACTAGAATGATGTGTCTACCTCCTTCTCTTAATTATGGAGGACATATCTATTCCAATAAAGAATTTATTCATTCCTACACCAAGAATGTAACTAAGCTCCCTCTTGGCTTAGGAATTTTCAAGTTTCTTCCAAGTAAGAAGTTTTCTGGGGTCCCTCTTAATAGGGACCTACAGCAGCTCCTCAAGTGGAGATGATAGGGCAACCAGCTGCTTGAAGAACTCCTTCCTTCGATGTCATGAATTTCTTTGTCACAAAGTCATCTTCTTTTGGGACTTCTCCATAGGGCACAGACCATTCATCAGTTTCATTCATAAGTCAGTCATGTTCTTATTCCTTTCATCAGAAAGTGATTCATCAGTCTACATCTGACCTTGCTTCATGTTATGCTACTTTCATCATGCTTTCTTCTTCGGAAGGATCTTACATCCTTCTACATGGTTCTCTTGGAAGACATCCATAGATCTTCCCTTCAACAGCCCTCCATAAGCCCATCTAGATACTAGCTCATCAATAATGATATTTAAATCATAATTACCTTTGTGATGGTCTTTCATCATGACATCTTCCAGTAGGTATCCAATCCTGCATATAAGTTGACCCATCTACTAAAGATATGTATTTTCAAGGGTCTCCATCTTTTTCCAGACTTCCATCAGAGTCTCCATATATTTCTGGGAGATATCATAATCACTTCTTCTTGGTCATTCGAATGTTGACTGCCTTTACCATTATTGCAAATTCCACGCCTCTTTCTTTATTTCTTCACATATTTCCTTTCTAGGAACTTCAATGTTCCTCAGTTGTATTCAACTACCTCATACTTCATATGACATATTATGTTGATTTCATCTAATTAAATATGTGAACCATGCATTCTTACGTCCCTTTGAGAGAGAAGATCCTTTTTATGATCATGCCTCAGTGATCCTTGTTGTCTACAACCATATGTCATGACTTCCATAATATCAAATGTGAGCATACATACCTCATCTTCCTTTTGAATCATCCAGATTTTCTGCAGCAATTTCCTCTAAAGAGACTTCATTCCATTGATCTGCTTCACTATCATGTTATCATACCATCATTCTATGAATTCCACAAGATTGGAATTCTTGAAGAACTTATTTTTCATCTTGATCAATGAATCTTACAATGAATATTCCACCAGAGAATCTTGAGGATCTTGCATATCTTATCCTGTAGATGTTACCTTTTGACAGATATATGATAACCCTTTTTCCTAGATGTCTTTTCCTTCTTTGTAAGTATCACTTGAGCTTCCAATGAGGTTTACAAAGAACTATATCCTACATCATTGACTTCTTGACATTCATCATATTACATATGTCACGAGCTCTTACTTCTAATGCTTCTACCATGATGTCATTCTCTAATATAATGCATCCTATCTTATTTTCAGAGTTCCTATCGATAATATAATACAAGAGTACCTTTTAATGAAGGAGATTCTCTTAGTCATAGTAGAGATCTTTCACTTCCTCCTTCTTAGGCTTCTTTGTCTGAGGCTCTTATACTTCTTCAGTAATATGAGCTTCTTCCTTATTCCTCTTGTTATTGTCCCTTTTAAGCTTAGGACAATCTCTTTGATAGTGCCCATATTCTTGACATCCATAGCATTGTACTTTAGTCATGTTCTTCTTCTTCTTTTGAGGACCAAATTTTCCAAACTTTCATTTTCTTCTTTGTTGATTTCTGGCAGCATCGAATGTGCTCTAAGCCTCAAAATTTGCTAGGAGGCTTGGACACATGTATTCCACAATACCCATAAATCGTTTTGGGAAATTCCACCCAGAGATAGTTTTATTAAAAAATTAATTATTTTTAATGGAGGCCTAAGTTTAAACTTAGGAAATTAAAATAATTAAAGGGTATTAATCTAACTGTGGGTGAAACTTCTAAAAGAAGACGAGGATCAAGCCAAAATGATCTGAGCCAATGATTAAGATCTAATATGGGTCATTGGTTCTCAACAGCAGGATTATAAGAGGAGGCTTGATGGGCATTTGGAAAATACATTGAGTGGAGATCAAAAGATCGAATTTCTAAAGCACGACAGTTGTCAGGAAGAGAATTCGAAGTGATTTTTTACAATGAGGGGTAGGGATAGTTCTGGTTGAAGATTTCTCCTAATCCGGGAATACTCAGCAGAGGAGGCAGACAAAGTCCGGGAAAGGCAGCAGAGAAGCTAAGCTGGCCCGCATAGGTTAACACACACGCAACGCGGAGCCTTGAGGAGGTCCGTATTTTTGCTGGAGGAATCGATTTCTGACACTGGACACTGAGGTGTGAGAACGAGAGGTGGAAATCAAAGTTCTAGGAGGCAAATCGATCAATAGAGGGAGTGACATTGTGACAATGGCCTGACGCAGTGACTATGTAGAGGCAGCACAAAGGCAGCAAGGGGCAGGCCATTCTGTGGCTGGATCAGTTGGGATCGCCTGTGATAGTGTGAGGTACTTCTCACTATTCTTTTGTTAGCGATATTTTTTGTACTGGATAGCCAACAAGGCATCCAGAGATTGTATTCAGAATTACTACTGCTTAATAATAAAACCCTCCATTGTTGCAACGATTTTCCCGCATTGGGTATTTTCGGGGACTTTTGTCGAAAAATAACTGTGTAGATGTGTGTGATGTTTATTTCTCTCCTGCATTGTATTTAGTTTTCGCAATTATTATTTGTGTAGACTGCAGTGTATTTAATTCGATATTTGTCGTAGCACACAGCAAATAAATTGGTTAATCGAATTAACAGTTAGAAGAATTAACATCATTTGCTGCAGTAAGAATTGGGTAGCCGATTTTTCACAAGGTGTCAGAGCACAGATCGTGAGCAGAATAGCTCAGAAGCAGAAAGGAAGAGGAGTTTGAAATTACTGCAGAGGCAACAATTCGAAACCCCAGAGGAAGTGTAGTTTGTGGGCCAAGGAGGTCGAAATTTTGAGGAGAATTCGATTTCTCTGAGTGAGTCGACAAAAATTCGATCTCTAGATCAAAGCTTTCCAAGAGGCCAAAGTGAGCAACATACTTTTCCTTGCAGAGCAGATCTTCAGTTAGGACGCAGATATTTTACAGTAGTTGCTGGCAGAATAACGTCAGTGGGAGAGGAGACACACTAGAGGGAATTCTTTCTCAGAGGACTTCTAGCCAAGAAGTCTGATTTCTCATTAGCTGAGCAGCAGTAAGGAGCAGCAGCTCTACTACTCCAATAGAGAGTGCGTAGGTCAGCGCAGTGTTGCGTAAAGGAGAGAGGAGGCAATTCAACTTTTTCATTGGCAGAGATGGCAGCTAGTGGATCGCGAGATCAAGATCGGTTGGGTGGTGTATCCAACTATGTGATCTGGAAGGCGAGGATGTGATGCCTTTTGGATGAACATTTTCTCAAGATCTACGTCAACAGTGTGGTAGCTGAGCCTGTGGATCCAGATCCACTCAGGAAATACAAGGGATAGATGGTGAAGGCCAAGCGAATGATCATCGACAGAGTGAAGGATCATGTAATATGTCAAATCTCAGGCAAAGAGACCGCCAAGGAGATGTGGGATGCCTTGTCCACACTATATCAGGGATCTTTCGAGCAGCAGAAGATGAGATCCAAGCAGATGCAAAAGGGGGAATGCATTGATTCGTTCCTTGCAAAGCTTCAGGAGACCCAAGACGAGTTGGCAGTTGTAGGGTCAACACCTCAGCGTACTGAGATGGTGAGACTGGCCTTGAACTCAGTTTCAGAAGAGTAGCAAGTATTTGTCCAGAGCATCCTGGGCAGGGAGAAATCGCTAGACTAGGAAAGAATGTGGTCTGCTCTTCAGCAAGAAGAGATGAGTAGAGACTTGGTCAAGTGCAAACTTGACAGTAGCAACAGTAGCAGTGGGACGAAGTCGAAGGAGGAGGATGAAAACGCAGCCCTTGCATCTAAGGGGCAGCAGGAGCAGCGAAAGAAGAAGAAAGATGTATCGAAGATCAAGTGCTTCCAGTGTGGTGAACTTGGTAACTACACTAAGCAATATCCTCTCAAGAATAAGGACAAGGACGAGAAGCATGATCTGAAGGTTGCATCTGCACAGATCGAAGAGGAGTAGTTTGCCATGATTGCCCAAAGGTGGGGTAATATAGAACTGTAGTTCAAAAGAACTGCATATGAGCAGGATCCTTGAGGAGTCCACCCTTGGATCAATACCTTGCTACAGGAGCCCAAATCAAAAGTAGTAGGATGGACCAGTGTCAGTTGATGCAAAGGAGTGTCAGTGTGACAGTTGCAGTGGTTAGGAGCACCAAAGACTGAGCAGTGCAGAACTAGAGTTGGCAGCAGTGCAGTTGACACAGAGCAAATTCAACAACAGCGTAGAGGCTTCAAAGGATCAACGGAGAGACTAGCATCAGTCAAAATTCCAGCAACAAGATGCATCATACTGAACACTTGTTCAGTAATTTTGGATGTTTTTCCGTTGTTGATGCAGTAGCAACAACAGTTGGAGAAGGTTGCAGTGCAGATGGAGTGTTGGCAGTGGTAGTGCGAGCAGTAGCACGAATGCAAAATTTAAGAGGGAGTTTCAGTACATATGTAGTGTTAGCAGTGGCAGTGTTAGCAACTGTACAAATGCAGTGTTTGTGCAGTAGTTGGTGGGCAGTGATGTCAGACATTAGCAGTGCAGAGGGAGATGTTACAGAGAAGGGTAATGTTTCAGCAGGTTGCATCACTCAAGCACATTCCTCGCTAAGGAGGTGTGTTGATTTCTGGTAGCATTGGATGTGCTCTAAGCCTCAAAATTGGGAGGCTTGGACACATGTATTCCACAATACCCAGAAATTGTTTTGGGAAATTCCACCCGGAGACAATTTTATTAAAATAATTAATTATTTTTAATGGAGGCCTAAGTTTAAACTTAGGAAATTCAAATAATTAAAGGGTATGAATCTTACTGTAGGTGAAACTTCTAGAAGACGACGAGGATCAAGCCAAAATGATCTGACCCATTGATTAGGATGTAACCTAACTCGTTGGTTCTCAACAGAAGGATTATAAGAGGAGACTTAATGGGCATTTGGAAAGTACATCGAGTGGAGATCAGAGAATCAAATTTCTAAAGCACAACAGTTGTTGGGAAGAGAATTCGAAGTGATCTTTTGTAGTTTGGGGCAGGGATAGTTCCGGTTGGAGATTTCTCCTAATATGGAATACTCAATAGAGGAGGCAGAGAGAGATCCAAGAGAGGCAACAGAGGCTAAGCTGGCCAGCGTGGGCTGACACAGAGGCAGTGCAAAGCCTTGAGGAGGTCTGCATTTTTGCTGGAGGAATCGATTTCTAAAGCCGAAAGCTGGGGTGTGAGACCGGGAGGTGGAAATCAAAGTTCCTGGAGGCAAATCGATCAGCAAAGGGAGTGACATCATCCCTAGACGTTGTGACGCTAGGTTAACATAGCGACTATGCAAAGGCAATGCAAAGGCAGCAAGGGGCAAGCCATTATGTGGCTTGATCAGTCAGGATCGCCTGCGATAGTGTGAGGTACTTCTCACTATTCTCTTGTCAGTGATATTCTTTATACTGGATAGCCAACAAGGCAACTAGAGATTGTATTCAAAATTACCACCGCTTAATAATAAATCCCTCAGTTGTTGCCCCAATTTTCCCGCATTGGGTTTTTCCGAGGCTTGTGTCCAAAAATAATTGTGTAGATGTGTGTGATGTTTATTTCTCTCCTATGTTGTATTCAGTTTTCGCAGTTTTTATTTGTGTAGCCTCCAGTGTATTTAATTTGATATTTGCCGTAGTACACAACAATAAATTGGTTAATCGAATTAACAGTTAGAAGAATTAACATCAATTGCTGCAGTAGGAATCGGGTAACCAATTTTTCACATTCTTGACATAGCAACATACGCTTGATTCTGCACATTTATTCCTACATCCGACTTTGCCTTTAGTCTAGTTTCTTCGATCTTACACAATGACCATAGATCTTGAAAAGGAGTGGTTTCTTTCTTCCCATAGATACTTTAAGTGAAGCTACCCCATTCCTCCGGTAGTGCATTCAGTACTACAATGGTCATTTCTTTGTCAGACATTATTTCACCCAGATCTTGAAGTTGATTCTTATTTCAGAAATCCTCGTAAAATATGAGGTTACTCCTTCTTCCCTTGAGATCTTCAATTTGTAGAGTTCTTGTCTTAGAGAGATTACTTCTCCAATAGTACTTACGGAAAATAGCTCTACCAATTTGTCATATATAGCTTTTGGTGTCTAATTTTGATACATATGGGATAAGAGTCTTTGATAGAATCCTTTGGGCTCTCACTTCTCCCTTCATGAATCTAGCATGTGCTTGAGTATCTTCTTTGGGAGTTTGAGTTATTGAACCTTTGATGTGCTTCATTCTTAATGAGATTTAGGTCTGTTATTTTCTTCCATGCAAGGAAGTCAAGGAAGTTTGCAGCCCCAACTAGTTTGTTGCTTTCCTTGCAAAAAGACATTTTGATAATATCAGATAAAGTCATAAACTTACTTGAGTATTTGTTGCTTGCTTCCTCCTTAATCTTGATGTTGATAGAAGATTTCTCCTTGAAAGATTGAAAGAGGGTTTGCTTCACAATCCTACTTGAATGTTCTAGCCTTCTTTAGATGATGATCTTGGAAATGCTTCTAGGGTTTTGGTCTTTCTTCCTGCTTCCCTCTTGAATATGATTTCAATACTTCTTGCTGGAGTAGATTTCTTCGATCTAGAGTTTCGATATGATGAAGATCTCGATCTCTTCCTTGGTGTCCTTTGACTTGCTTTGCTCTTTCTTTTAAACCTGATCCTTGTGTGTCTTCTTGATTAGATGCCCCTTCTTGACTTTAACACCTAAGCTCTGATACCATGTTGAGAAATCTAGGGCATCATTAGTTAGGAGATTTCTCTTCTTGATAATTGCTTGTGATATACTTTTACTTCTTGGATTATGATCTTATCTTCGTTATGTTATTATTGTGTTCTTCTCATCAAGACAATTACCAAGGAAACAATAGAAGACAAGTGACACAGTATGTAGGCTTGTTAGCCAGGGCCAAAACCTCTCACTCTTTGAGATGAAAACCCAATCAGAAATTCTTCTTATAGATCTTCAATTGACGAATACCAAGACCATGACAAAGACCCTCGACTCTAGTGTCCTCCCAAGACCCTTGTCACTAGCCTTGATGTTTTGCCTCTTCCCTTTCTCGGCTTCTTCTGCTCTCCTCGGCTCCCTTCTAGAGAATCTCGGTCTCTACTCTTCCACACTACTCCTTTAGGTTACCCTAGAGAATCTGGGTCTCTTAGGTTAACCCTATTTCAGAAACCCTAGGATAGATTATGCTCCATGATTAGTTTCTTCAAGAGAGAGCCCTATATCACTTCTCCTTGGCCTCCTTCTGTGAGATTATATACCCAAACAATGTCACCTCAACACAGCAACTAGTTCTTCACTCTTTTATGCCTTTGCTCCTTCTTCTTTCGCACTTGGGAGAGAATGTAACCCAAATCAAAAACCCCAAAAGAATCCTTCCTTTGTTCTTCGCTTCACTTCTTCTAGTCCTTTCTTCGCACTTCTACTTGTAAGCTCTTCTTCGTACTTCTCTTCACCGAATTGCGTACCCTCTAAGTGAGGCCGAGTGTGGCTATATATACACATTGTCTCATGTTCTTTAGGCCAACATGATCACTTTACGGAGAGCCGACATGATCTTCTAGATTACTCCATTCGTTGCAAGCCGACTTGAAGAGGGCTAGTAACAAGGTCTTGGAGGAATACTTTACAAAGACAAGTGTGACTCTTTACAATGTGTAACATGACTTCATTACATGACAATAACTCTTTTATTCTTTTATGACTAGATGATAAAATTCCTAAAGGCTCTCAATGGGAACCTTACTCAAAAATAAAATCTCTTGCTCATGAAACCCATGACGCAAGCATTACAATATTTTATTTTTCTTCCTTACATCCTTTTACATAAAAATATAATTACATGTCATTATGAAGACCGAACCTAATTACACTTTTCAACACCACCACGAAGAAGGAAGAAGTGAATTCTACCATAAGTTTTCATCACGAAAGTGCAGAAGAAAGAGGAGGCCCAAGTGCTTCTTCCAAGACGAATGAAGGAAGTAAGGAAGCGGATAGAGATCTAAAAGACATAGTGGATTTTTGCAGATAAACTATGTGCATATGACTTTTAGTTGACCAAGGATAAACTTGTGAAGTCAGGATACACGAAGGAAGATATTGATGGTGTCCAGAAGTACTTGAGGACGCAACATAAGCCTAATACAATGGTAGCCAAGAGTCAAGGAGGAAACTTCCTGACCCTTACTATGCACTAAGACCCTTGAAGATAGGTGAGTGTGGTGCCTTGCCAAAGTAAGAGATACTAAACCATCGAAACAAGGGGACCTTAAAGGAAGAGGCCTCACAGCGTGAAGAAGTGGTGCTTGAATGAGCATCGCATGGACGGATTTCTTGAAAGTGAAGAGGTGACAAGTGTTGGAAAAACGATCAACGAAAGGATGAGGAGGTGCATTCTCATGGGTTGGACATGATGGTTGGACTGATCACCCAACTAGTTTGAGTCATGGGCGCATGTAGTGCGCTAAGTTGTGTTGATGTTGAGATGGAGTATGGCAGCAAGAGTTCACAGGGTGAAAGCTTTGAGATATTTTTCCCATATGAAGTCATGAGCCTTAATGAAGGTTCGTATAAAGAAGGTGAAGAGTTCATGCAATATGAATGACGGGAGATGGACAATTCTTCCTAGATGTTGGAGTTGGTGGCGCTTTGCGACAATTTAGACTTGGAAAAGAAGTTTGCCAAGTGGAGTTGTTGTCAAGGATGACAACCATTCTGAAGTGGTGAGATGGGACGCCCGCATGAAGGCAAGAGCGCCCCACCGAGATATCCGAAAGATGGTGAAGTGTGGGCAGGTCACCTGCATGAAGGCAAGTGTGCCCAACACAAAGTAAATGACATGAAGGGAATTGAAGATATATGGTCGCTGAGTCAGTTGGACGCATTGGAGAATGACCAAATGGATGGGCCATGCACCTAGGGCGCACCTACATGAAGGCAAAGCGTCGAGTGCCTAGCACAAGATGTGGCGTGTCGGTCTCATGAGCTAATCGAGTGATGGGCAAAGTGTTAAATTATGCAACTAGGGTCAAATTCCACTTTGGACAACTTATTTGATGGAGATAATTATTGCATTGAATTCCTCTTTTTGAGAGGACCAAAATCGACCTAAAGATCACTCCAATCGGACAAGGAGAAGTGTGCTTTTGAATTAAAGCCCACACATGTGCAAATTGTCAAGGTCAGCTTCAACATCATGTAGGCTCATGAAGCCCAAACGACATGCCTTTTCACCCTCATCGATTCACATAAATACAAGAGACCTCCAACCTCATTTGGCACCTCACTCACTCTCTCATATCTTCTCTCTCCCCATCTGATTGGTTCATATAGCTATTGAGTAGGCTAATTCTCTCACACGTGAATAGGACAAATTGCAGGGACAAAATTTCAGAGTCTGTTGCAGGTTTGACTAGTGTTGACCAGGAGTATTTTGATCACATTTGACTACGATTTTTCCACCAAAATTTCGATCTATGAAGGTCGCATCTATTGGCACAAAAACCGAGGAGTTCTAGAAGGTCGCATCTATTGGCACAAAAACCGAGGAGTTCTAGGCACGTTGATCGAGGTTAACCGCAGGGAAAAGAGCAGACTTTGACTAAGGTTGACCATAGGGAAAAGAGCAGACTTTGACCAAGTTTAACCATATGTTTTGGGACTGTTTTGACTAATCTTTGACCAGCTTCTAAGGGCTGATTTGACCGTGAATTGTTGACTAGTTAGAGCACACATTGTTGATGTTGACTATTGTTGACTATGACAGATTTGCACTTGAGTTGACTTTGTTCACTCTCTCTTTTATCTCTGATTTGGATCGTTGATTGGATATTGGATATTGAAATTGATATTGGATGATGTACTCTCTTTGCGTTGAATATTTGAAGACAATCTAGTGTAATATGAAGAAGATTTGCATGGGTTTTCCCCATAGTGGGTTTTGCCCTGGCCATTGACCAAATTTGTGTGTATTGTCTCTTGGTTGTCTTTCATTGTGCATTTGTTTAATTGTTCTATCTACTATTGCTCTACTGTCATTAGATAATTTGAAGAAGTGAAATTGTTAAATTGGATGTTATTGGATATTGTTGAAGTGATAGTTGCGGCATAAAACAAATTGATGAAAAATTAACATGGTATCAGTGCTGAGGTGAAAACAAGCCCAAGAGACATAGAGCAAGAGCATCCACCTTCTAAGCAGTTGATTAAAAGGGGAATTTTTTTTGGTAAAAATGTCTTAACTCTTATTTCAAGGATAATGAAAAGCTAGCTGACTCATCTGGCTTTGCAGCATGGAAGATCAAGATCAACATCACCTTAGATGAGTTTGATGTCTTGGAGTACGTGGAAGGAAAGATTTCACCACCACTAGAAAATGCTTCTCAAGCTATCAAGTCCAAGTATAAGAAAGGTGATATTAAAGCTAAGAAGATTATTATTGATTCTTTAAGAGATCATTTACTTGTCTATATTACATCCTTGAAGACTTCCAAAGAAATGTACGATAAGATTGTTGACATGTATGAGGTAAACAATTTGAGTCATATAATAGAATTGAAAAATCAACTCAAGGAGTCGAAGTTGCATAAGGGAGAAACTATGCAATCCTTCTTCATAAGAATCACTAAGATCAGGGACCAACTCCAGACTGCTCAAGAAATCATACCTAATAGGGAATTGGTGATGACTGCCCACAATGGCCTTCCTTCATCATGGGATATGTTCATTACTTCTATAAAAAACAGGGAAAGGATCCCTTCTTTTAATGAGCTACTTGCTCTATGCAATCAAGAGGAAAGACTAATGATATCTAGAAGAAGAATTCAAAGGCCAAATGAAGGAGAGCCCATTGCCTTCACTACTCAAGGGAAGAAGAAGAATGTAAAGAAAGGAAAGGGAAAGCCATTCAAATCAAGAAGACCTCCTCAACCCAATCAAGATTCCAAGGACTCAAGAAGACAAAATAGAGATGTTGAATGCTACAATTGTCATCAAAACGGTCATTATGCTTGAGATTGTCCCGAAAAGAGAGATGCTCCAAAAGGAAACTCTTCAAGGTCTTACAACAATAATCGTGTTTGCAACAAGTCATATGAAAGAAGAGACAATGGAAGAAGGAATGAAAGAAGAAGAGTCTCCACTGATGATCGTGAAGATAGCTTTCATCCTTCAAAGAGGTCAAGGAACTCTAGGGATGAAAGCAACGCTACTAATCAATCTAAATATATTCTTATTTATGCTTGATCTAGTTCATCTCCTCCAGATTCTTGAGATAACTCGTTGGTTGATAGTGGGGCCTCTCACCACTTTTCTAAATATAAGGAGGTTCTCTCTAATTTGGTAGAGAGGGAGACCAATTTGAACATTATTCTTGGTGACAATACCACTCATCCCGTAAAGGGCTTTGGTTTTGTCAAATTTCATTTGAACTCTAGGGAAATTGTTTTGCTCCATGATGTATTATATGTGTTAGGATTAAAGAAGAATTTGGTTTCGATATCTGCTTTGGAGGATAAAGGATGAGGGTTGCATTTGAAAGAAAAGTACTCACTTGGCCTGTTGAATCCTATATGAGGAATTCCTTCACATTGGGAACTAGGTTTGAAGGACTCTATAGAGTCAATAGAAGACCTCTTCTAGCTATGGTCCACGATGCAAATCTTCAAAGCGACTTGTGGCACCGAAGGCTGGCCCATCTACATTATGATGCTCTTTCAAAATTGAAGAAGATGGTTTCTGGGATCCCCAATGTTCAAGCTCAACATGATCGAGTATGCCCTGGATGTCCAAGTGGAAAGAAGACAAGGGAACCATTCCCCTAGTGAAAACAAGACGAAAGAAATCCTTCATCTCATTCATTTTGATATATGTGGTCCAATGCCCATGCATTCTCTTGGGGGACATCTTTATTACAACACCTTCTTCGACGATTTCTCAAGGAAGACATGGATATACTATTTGAACATGAGGCATTCGAAATATTCAAGGAGTTCAAGGCTTTGGTTGAAAATCAGACAAGGAAGAAAATAAAGATCTTCAAGTCCAACAAAGGCGAGGAATACATCTCAAATGAATTTATAGACTTTTGCAAGGAAGGAATTAAAAGGAGACCATTGTGCCCTACACTCCCAAACAAAATGGAGTGGCTGAGAGAAAGAACAAGTCTATTATAGAATTTGCCTACGTCGTGATGATCAAAAGCTACCAAAGTTCCTTTGGGATGAAGCAACAAAACTTGCCTCATTAGGCTTTGGACAACAAGACTCCCGAGGAAGTATTCTTAGGTTTCAAGCCCGATATTGGTCATCTCCGAATTTTTGGTTGCCCTGTATACTTCCATGTGCAGGAGAACAAAAGAAACAAGCTAGAAGCTATAAGAACGAAAGGTACATTTGTTGGATATAGTGAAGATTCTAAAGCATTTAGAATATATATTTCTGGTTAAAGGAAGGTCAAAATTAGCAGGGATGTAACATTCGATGAAGATGTTGCCCTTAGAGAAGTAAGGGACCTCCCTCTGCCTCCTCCTCCTGAAGACAAGAGCGATGATATGGATATCCTAGAAGGTCCTTCTCTGCCTAAATTCAAGGACATCATTGATGATCCTATGGAGCCTATGGACTCTTTGGATCCTCCTCCAAGTAATCCTCCTACCAAAAAAAGACCACTTTGGCTCAAAGACACATTACAAAATGCTGAGAAACATGATGTTGCTTGTGGAACTTCCAGGAAAAGCAAGAAGCCATGCAGGTACCAAGCATATGTTGTAGCTATGAGTAATATGATTCAAGCTGAACCTAGTACCTTTGAAGACGTCGTGAAGGAACAAGTTTGGAAGGATGCAATGGCCAAAGAATATGAGTCTATTATGAAAAATGATGTATGGGATATCGTGTCGAGACCAAAGGGAAGATATGTGGTAACCTCCAAATGGCTTTATAAGATCAAGCATGGGGCTGATGGAAGCATCGAAAAATACAAGGCAAGGTTTGTAGCCCATGGATTCTCTCAAAAAGAGGGAGAAGATTACGATGATATATTTGCTCCTGTGGCCCGATATACAACCATTCATTCAATAGTAGCCCTTACTGCAAGTCAAGGATGGACTCTCCATCAAATGGATGTGAAGATCACTTTCTTACATGGTTTGCTTCAAGAAGAAGTGTACATTGAACAACCTCCAAGATTTGAAGTTCATGACTGGAAGACTCATGCATGCTGAAAGAAGAAAGCTCTTTATGGATTGAAGCAAGCCCCCCATGCTTGGTATGCTCGTATTGGCAAATACTTGATAACGTTGGGATTCACAAGGAGTAATGTTGATCCAAACTTGTACTTCAAAACAATCCAAGGTATGCCTCTCATTTTGGTATTATATGTCGATGACTTATCCATGACAGGTGCAGACCCTCTCATTCTAGAATGTAAGAGGAAGCTGGCTTCCAAATTCAAGATGAAAGACCTCGGTTTGATGCACTATTTCCTGGGACTAGAAGTATGGCAAAAGTCAGGCGAGATTTTCCTTTCACAAGGAAAATATGTTGTGAAACTTCTAGAGAGACTTGGCATGGTTGAGTGCAAGTCCTTGCCTAGACCTATGGAGATGAATTTCAAGAAGTGCAAAGAATTTGTTGGACCGGACCTAACAAACCCTTCTGAGTATAGACAATTGGTTAGTGCTTTAACATTTCTCATGAATACTCACCCCGACATATGTTTTGCAATTAACACCTTGAGCCAGTTTATGACCAAGCCTCACCATGTACATTGGGTCACTGCCAAACATGTATTGAGATATCTACATGGGACTATTAACATTGGACTGAGATATGCCGCTGGAGACGTTAGACAACATGGATATACAGATGCAGATTGGTCTAGAGATGTTGTTGACAAGAAGAGTACTTTCAGATGTTGTTTCAGTATGGGATCTGCGATAATATCATGGATGAGAAGGAAGCATAAATCTGTAGCCCTTAGCACAGCTGACGCAAAGTATATTGCAGCAAGCCTTGCGAGTTGTGAGGCGGTTTGGTTTGTTAGAGAAATCCATAGAAATGGCAGTTAAATGATTTCTCTTATTATAACATTAACTTGTGATGTTTTCATTATTAGCATTAGATCTCTTAATTATCTTTTCTTATCATCAAGAGTAACGCCAAGCAACAAATAGAAGAGAACACAAGATGTAGCCACGCTGCCAAAGCAAAACCCCTCTCCAGGGGAAAACCCACTCAAAATTCTTCCTTCAATAGATTCAAGATGAGACAACCAATACCCTTACAATTTAGACTCGAGACTCCTCCATCAAGTCATCCTCCTTTCACTGTGTTTGCATACCATGATCCATGTCATTGTGTTAGCTTCAAACTATGTATGCACCAAGACATCATCACTATGATACCACTGAGACTGTAAGATCACCAAACTGATGTCCCTGTGATACTGAAGTCATTGTGATAGCTTCCAAACTGAGGTCACTGTAGTGGTGCCGAACTAAAATGGCACCCAAACTGTGAGATGTAGTAGCACAAAGTCATGTTTCATATCATCGAAATTGTGGAAGCATCAAACTATAGTAACACCAAACCTATAATAGCACTGAACTGTGGGAGACATAGTACCGAACTGTGTTTACATAACACCGAATTGTGAAGGCATAGATATCCTATCTGAGTTCCTTGTAATGACACGGACCATCTTCCTTATTCGAACTTTTGATCTCTGTTATAGCACCAAAAACTTGTTCTCTGAAATCCGAACTTCTGAGTTGATGTAATGCGAAAAACTTAGACTTGTATATATAGTAGTTCATTCATCATAAATGAGCCAACATGACTTTTAAAGGGTTGTGTCTTCATATGGTGAGGTCAACTTAAGTTCTATTTAAATGAAGTTAACTTGATGATGATCTATTTGAAGTCGTCTTTGAAGGAGACTTGATGGAGGAGTCTTTTGACCAATAAACAATTGAATTTGACCCACATAAATAATCCTAAAGCCTACAATGGAGGCTTGACCTATAAAAATTGACCCAAGCATGAAACCCATGCTCTAACAAGTCAATTCAATAATAATAAAAAATATTTTTTCTTTTCTTTTGAAAAATATATTACATTTTGACTTCAAGTACAATTATGAAGATCAAACCTAGTTACATTTTCCAACACTCCCTCTTAACTAGGTAGGTATTCATAATTACATATAACCAAAGAGGTACAAGGAAGATCTCAAACCACATCATCTATGAAGAAGTTTAGGCAACGCAATGCCATGGACTAGATTCCTAACCAAGGCAATCTATCCATTGGTCTCTCAACAATTTAGGCACTGCAATGCCACGACTAGATTCTTGACCAGGGCAATCTATCCGGGGGGGACTAAGATGGACTCAAGCTTTCAGCCTCTCTAGGTACCATCAGGCTTACTTGCTAACCATCAACCCAGGGACCTAAGTGTGTATCCACAGTCAGAGCTCTACGACCCACACCACCCTCCCTACTTTGGGACCTAGCCATCAACACAAAGTGTCGGCCAAATGTCCTCCCAGGCAATGCTTCACTCAAAAAGCCTCTCCTTGATCCATCAAATCAGGGACAACAAATATCTCTCGATCAAACTGATCAATAACCAGCATGCTATCAAAACCTTCGAGAGATTTACCTATACAAACACAACCCCAATCAATAACATAATTTCACATGTTTATAAACAAATACAAACCTTTGATTCGTTCTAGATGTTGCTTCTCAACTCAGTAGGACTATCAACCAAATTTGTACATCCTCTTATCCTAGGGAAATTCTTTTCATTCAAGCTATCTCTTAACTTAGCGAGTTCTACTTCTTCTTTACGAAATCGGAGATTTTTTCATGGCTTCCATCCTTCTTATTAGAGTCATTCATATACCATGCTTATCACATCAACTTTACTTACGATCATCTTCACTATCTTGAAGCTAATGTACCTGCACAACTTATATAGCAAGTACAACCAGAATTATAGAAGCATGAAGTTAGCCATATCAAAATTTTATAATAATAGAAGCATTAGACTTTTCAAACATAATTAGCAAGAGACTACACTTCAATACTTCAACTTCTTGTGCAAGTTTTGTTACAAACCCTAAATCACATTCATAGCTCAAAATATTAAACTCGTCTAGGGTTTCAATATTCTTTTAATGAGATGACAAGTTCTTTCATATAGAAAACCCTAGAAATAATCCAAACAAGAAATGTGTCTAACAATTATCAGAATGCATATGTTAGACTCCTCACTAGGATTTCATACATATCCTAGATTTCATGCATGAGCTTCAACAATCAAAATCATAGCTTAATCAACATCATGACTAACATCTACTAGGGTTTGATGCAAACCCTAGATTTCTATCTACAAATTCTCAGCAATCACTATATAAATTCCAGACAGTTATACATAGTAGAGAATTTGACTACTACTAGGGTTTAGCTATTAAACATCTCCTAGAACATCAAAATTTGACTAGGGCTTGTTTCCAAACCCTAGGACTCATGACCATTAATACTTGGATCAACACATCTATCCAAGAATTCATCAACATATCATAAGCACATCATATGTCAGGGAATATTAATATGTTAGACATATACTGACCTAGAATAAGCTAGGGTTTCAACCAAATGGACACATACCTAGGGTTTCATTCCTAAGACTCTAAATACATAACAAGGGTTTTGCTTATAGAGCCAACCAAACCCTAAACATCTAGGGTTTCATAACACAACAAAGCAAACCCTACTATACCAAAACTTCAAAGGTTTGAGATTTTAGACAACACTATTTCAACCCTAACAAGTTAGATTTTTTTTATGATCATACCAAAATCCCAAACATGACATCAACAACAAAAACTTCAAATAGCATTTCCCAATAACCCTAAGCAGTTTTAGGGTTTCAAACATTAACCTTATCATACCCTTAGGTTAGGGTTTTCCAGAGAACCTGTCTAGGGTGTCTATAAAATCAATTAAGAATATGAGGGTAGATTTATCAAGTGATGAATCACCCAAAGCAAGAATCATTATGATTCACTATGGCTAGACATAACAGTGTTAGTAATAGATTATCAAATGAATAAACATTTATTATAAAGAAAATCAATGTTTTGTAGTTTAAGGCATACCTTTGTTCCTCGACAAACCTTGTCTTGAGAGGCCTTCTTCCATATTCCTTGAGGATATAGGAGATGTTTTTCCAACAGACCTTGGAAGGTTTCTTTCAAGTGTCTTCTTTGTACTAAGCCAAGATCTTTTATACTTGTAGGACATACATACAAACACATGTGATACCAAGGACATAATTTAATTTATCAAATTAGATCTTCTACATAATCATGGAGGATTGAATCATATGATAATATATTCATTCTTTCAATCATTAGTAGGACTTTTTACTTGACATCCTAGATTATTTGTAAACTCTAGAGAGCAAGTATTAAGGTTCTAATATGTAAGATATCTACAGAGTACTATCTTTATCCTAGTCTGGTTATAAACAAGGATCATATGAACCATTAACAATAATATAAATTTAAACACTTATGAACATACGTAACTTGTGAATTACATAGCTCTGATCTTATTAGACTTGTTGCAAGTGCATCTTAATACTTACATGTTTTTCCTTGGGCTGGTACCTTGTGCTTTGGACTTCTCCAATCAGATCCTCGAGGTTATAGGACAAACTTCGGATGTGATGACACAGATTAGAAAAATGCTTCATACTTTGGTTCTATTTGATAACTTATGAGAAAATCATATTTATACACTTGTAGTGTCATCCCTGTTTTCATCATTACAAAGATAGTGACCCAATCCTTTAGTAATGGCATACATTATTCTGTAGTATGGTGTTGTAGATATAGCCCAAGCAATGATTTTTGGTCCTATGCTTACTTAGTTCATGGTTTGATTTTTCTTCACTGTAATAAACCCAAATTGTGTCTTTTGTTTTCACTATCAATCCACACTTATATGCCGAGAATCTTTCTGCAATTGATAGTGAAGTTACTCCTTTGTTGTACTGTGCATTCACTGAAATTCTACAATCTCATTCTTTGGAATGATCTGAACCTCCTCTTGGTGTCGTTAATATGCTCATTGTAGTTTAGTTCCATTAGTTTCTTTAACCCAAAACTGCCCTTCTTTAAACTGTCTTTTGACCATAGCTCTGATACCATGTTAGAGAAATCCATAGAGATGGCAGTTAAATGATTTCTCTTGTTGTGACATTAACTTGTGATGTTTTCATTATTAGCATTAGATCTTTCAATTACCTTTTCTTATCATCAAGATTAATGCCAAGCAACAAATAGAAGAGAACACAAGATGTAGGCACGCTGCCAGGGCAAAACCCCTCTCTAGGGGAAAACCTAGTCAAAATTCTTCCTTTAGTAGATTCAAGATGAGATGGCCAAGACCCTTACAACTTAGACTCGAGACTCCTCCATCAAGTCATCCTCCCTCACTGTGTTTGCATACCATGAGCATGTCATTGTGTTAGCTTCAAACTGTGTATGCACCGAGACATCATCACTATGATACCATCGAGGCCTTCTTACTGTAAGATCACCAAACTAATGTCCCTGTGATATTGAAGTCATCGTGATAGCTTCTGAATTGAGGTCATTGTAGTGGCATCGCACTAAAATGGCACCCAAACTGTGAGATGTAGCAGCACCGAGTCATGTGTCATATCACTGAATTTGTGGAAGCATCAAACTGTAGTAACACTGAACCTATAACAACACCGAACTATGGGAGGCATAGCACCGAACTGTATTTACATAACACCGAACTGTGGAGGCATAAACATCCTATCTGAGTTCCTTGTAATGACACCGAACCATTTGCCTTATCCGAACTTCTAATCTCTGTTATAGCATCGAAAACTTGTTCTCTGAAATCTGAACTTTTGAGCTGACGTAATGCGAAAAGCTTAGACTTGTATATATAGTAGTTCATTCATCATAAATGAGCCGACATGACTTTTGAAGGGTTGTGTCTTCATATGTTGAGGCTGACTTGAGTTCTATTTAAATGAAGCCAACTTGATGATGATCTATTTGAATCCGTCATTGAAGGAGACTTGATGGAGGAGTCTTTTGACCAATAAACAATTGACTCTGACCCACATAAATAATCCTAAAGCCTATAATGGAGGCTTGACCTATAACAATTGACCCAAGCATGAAACCCATGCTTTAACAAGTCAATTCAATATTAATAAAAATTCTTTTGCTTTTCTTTTGACAAATATATTACATTTTGACTTCAAGTACAATTATGAAGACCGAACCTAGTTAAATATTCCAACATGGTTGAGGAAGCTCTTTGGAGAGTTGTTTGAGCAGGTTCTCGACACGACAGTTATCTATTGTGACAACAAGAGCGGGATTTGTTTGTCAGAGAATCGTCTTTTCCATAAGAAGTCCAAGCACATAGAGCTTAGATATCATTTTATTCGAGACATGGTGCAAAGATGAGCCGTAAAACTTCTTCACATTTCAATAGATGAGCAGATAGTCAACATCCTCACCAAGCCTTTGTCGAAAGGTAAGTTCTTGGTATTTAAGGAGCAATTCGGACTTGTTGAGATGACCCTTTTGAGTAAGGGTATGGGTTGATCAAGAACACTGAGCAGTGCTCTTCCCCCCTGGTTGAGCTCTCAGGGTGTGGAATGGAGCTATTGGGTTCTTGGGGATAAGAGAACTCTGACCGATAGGATGTTGAGACCTGGGATCTCCCCTAGTTAGAGTATGCCCTAGTTGGCGTCCTACCCACTCTATGGGATAACCTCTCCTATTTGTCCAATGGGTTGAGGGACCTGGGATAGCGTGTGATCCCTTCCCCTTGTAGTAGGTGGATCTCGCCAAAGTTGGTGGATGCATGTGTTCTACCATCTAACTCTTTAGGGTTAAGATGGATGATCAATGACAATAGGGTAGTGTGATCCTTGCATAGATCTCACCTATTGTCAGGGACATTGGGATAGAGTGTGATCTACGCTTGGGGTAGGTTGGTCTCGCCCATTGTCTTTGGTTCCGAGTGGTAGCTATGGCTCCCCAATGATGATGATGATTCTGGGTGGTAGCAGAATCTCCTGGATGGTGATAGAGGTAGGGTGGTAGTTGGAGCTCCCCTGCAGCGTTTCTTCTTCTTTAGATTCGAGAATGTTCAACATGAGATGAGCAAAGACAAGCAGAGATGGCACATGATGACAGGATGACATGATGATCGATGGACAGATATTGACAGGTGGAATTCTCCCTAGTTGAGAGGGAGTGTTTGGTTATACAACTAGGGTCAAATTCCACTTTGGACAACTCATTTGATGGAGATAATTATTGCATTAAATTCCTCTTTTCAAGAGGAGCAAAATCGACGTAAAGATCACTCAAATCGAACAAGGAGAAGTGTGCTTTTGAATTAAAGCCCACACATGTGCAAATTGTCAAGGTCGGCTTCAACATCATGTAGGCTCATGAAGCCCAAACAACATGTCCTTTCACCCTCATCGATTCAAATAAATACAAGAGACCTCCAACCTCATTTGGCACCTCCCTCACTCACTCATATCTTCTCTCTCTTCATCTGATTGGTTCGTACAGCTATTGGACAACCTAATTCTCTCACGTGTGGCAAGGAGGGCAAATTGCAGGGCCGAAATTTTAGAGCCTGTGCAGGTTTGACCAGCATTGATCAGGGATGTTTTGACCACATTTGACTGTGGTTTTTCCACCAAAATTTCGATCTTCGAAGCCCACATCTATTGGCACAAAAACCAAGGAGTTTTGGGCACGTTAACCGCAGGAAAAAGAGCAGATTTTGACCAAGTTTGACCATTTGTTTTGGGACTATTTTAACTAATCTTTAACCAGCTTCTCAACCTGAATTTGACTATCCTAGACCAAGCAACTAAAGGTTGTGTATTCGCACAGAGTGTCTAGGCAGCGCGACAACGCTCAGAGTAAGGGTTGTCACTCTTAAATCCTTACTCACTCCATTTAGACTCTCTCCTAGACAAGTCAAGGGGGGTAGTCCCTAAGCGAATAGATGAGGATAGCCTGGGAAAAACAGACTCCATGAGATTTTAATGATAGATAACTTGATGAATTTAAATGATTAATCAGATTGATAGATTAAACGCCAAAGTAAACAAGTCATGACCACAAGATAGAAATAATTTTAGACCAATGCCTTCGATATCTAAATTTACCATCAATAAAAGAAGCTATCCATAACGATTTTCAATATGTGACAAAAGTGACAATCATAAATAATCCACGAAAACGCCCAACACTGTCGCATGCAAAAGATTCCAAATTTAAAATTATTACTGCTAATGACAAGATCTAGAAAAGCCAATATGATTTATCACGCTAGACTATAGGAAAATCATAAAAATTCGCACTTAATGACCAAATGACACTAAGGAAGTTTAGGTTAAAATCTTTTTAATTATTCCTTATGAACTTAATTTAATCAAAGGGTAAAAAAAATCAAAATTTTTAATGGGCCATAGGCCACAAATAAAAGATTAAAAAAAATAACGTTTAAGCGAAAACCCCTTAATGTAAATCCTTAATCACGAATTTAAACTTTTAGAATTTAAAAAAACAAACAAAGAAAAAAAATTAAACGTTTAGAATTTTAAAAGTTTTTGAAATTTTTAAATTTTTAAAAGGATTGTTTAAAACTTTTTTAATTTTTTTTTTTTAATGTTTAGGATTTTTAAATTTTAGAAATTTAGATTTTTTTTATTTTAGACTTTTTAGACTTTTTCATTAAATGACCTAAGCTAACCTAAATATATACAAATCAAATAAACTGAAAAAGAAACCCAAATCGAATTTTTTTTATTTTTTAAATGTTTTGGATTTCTTTAAATTTTTTTATTTTTATTTTCGAACACTACCTATCTAACCCTAAGTCTAAAAACTAAGAAATGCATATGAAAATGAGAAACTAACCCAACGAAACAAAAAGGTCGAATGCGTGAAAGAAAACTAACCCTAACATACATCAAATAAAAATAAAAATAAAAAATCGAAATGTCTTGGTTGATATGTATGTGTGCAGGTGCAGCGACGGCAGAGAGGAATGCAGGGTTTGGCGGCAACTATGCAGTGTTTGGGAGCACCACGTGAGGAGGGCGAGGGAGAAACAACAATGAGGAGCTACGATGGCAAGGAAGGCTACGTGGGTAGGCTGCGCGAAGGCAGTGAAGACTGCGTCCAGTGAATGGCAGCAGTCGAGGAGGGTAGAAGAGTATGCGTGGGAGGGTTTGGATAGGTGCGTGGAGGGGCTGAGAAGCGTTTGGAAAACCGCAGGGAACTGGAGCGAGCAGTGTGCTGCGTGGAAGGGAGAAAGGGATGGAGCTGCGTGATGGAGCAGCAGATGCAAGAAAAGCATGGCCTGTGGAGATGGCAGCACGTTGGTTATGGCAACATTGGAGCTGTGTGAGGGAGAGGGTTTGCGTGATAGGGAAGATGTGAGGGTATGGCAAAAGAAACGCAGGTGAGAGAAGAAAATGGACAGTGGATAGGAGAGAAAGGAACCGCAAAAAGTTTGTTGCATAGGCCAATGACTCAAGAAATGGATTGGGTATAGTGTTTGAGAGCTGCGAGGGTTTCAAATAAATTGCCCAAACAAAATCTCGAAATTTTCCTGCAATGAAACAAAAATAAAGACCCCAGGCAACAGACAGAGAAAGAAATAGTGCCCAACAAAACTCAGAAATTCCCAGATCTAAAATGTTGTGTTCTGCTTCAAAATTCTCAGATGAAGTATGTAAGATATGCGTGACATGTCTTTCTTCATCTTGCATCTGATTTTTTATCTTTTTTGATTTTATCTTGATCACCTTCAATTAACCACTTTTCAATGGAACAAATGACCTCCTCATAATAAGATTGGAGCTTGCTGCAGTAGATAAGGAGGCTTCTGATCTATCGACATCTCCCTATTTCTTTCATCCTCTGACTGATGCTGAAACTTTTGTACCTATATTGTAATGGCATCCATCTGGCTAGAGTGTTCAACCTTCATAGCACTGATTTCCCTAGCATGGTCTTCCTCCATGCTCAATTATTCTGAAGACATATCTGACTAGCTTCCATATCTTTTATTACTTTGTCATTCTTTGCCTTTATGGTCATCAAGCAATGTTGCATAGAGTTTATCTCTTTCTTATGATTTGCTTGCATGGTAGCCAACTGATTATTATAATCGAATGTCATGATAGTCATTTCTTCATCCATAGTTAATAACTTGTTTTGCATAGAATTAATTTCCCTATCATGATTAGCTTTCATGGTTTCCATCTCCTTATCTCGCTTTTCTAGGTGGGCATATAAAGTTCTGGGTACATAATCAGTTACAAACTTTTCTTGACTAATCTCCATATTTTTTACCAGCCGCATTAGTTCTTCTATAATTTGCTTCTGATTTTCCTTTTCATTGTTAACACTGATTTGACAATTTGTCCTTGTCTTCCCATTGTCATGAAATTGATCTGTAACAGTGCAAGTGGATGGCACACTCTGATATGGAGAATTGTCTTGAAATCTTTCATTGACAGTCGAATCCTTCACCAGATCACTTTCATTCTGTTGCATAATTTTAGGGGCACACGGTGAGCTACCTTGATAACAATATCTATCTTTAAAAGCATGAACGATGTCTTGTAAAGAAGTGAAAGAATCTTCGGGACAATTATTAAACCAATTCAAAGCATCGCCCTCTAAATAAAAGACAAATAGACACATTTTGACATCTTCATGATCATACTGGGGAGAACGACAATATATGAGCATTATAAGAGAAAACCTACATAGATGCTTTTTAACAGCAACTGAATCACCACCCAAGAACAAAGACAATTTATGAATGGCCACTTCTGGAATATCATGGAGAACATCAGTAAAATGACATGGGGTAAACGAATAACCCATGATGAATAACAAGGGACCAAATGGATGATAGAGAGAGACCTCTACTCAAGAAAAGCAAGAGATCTCCAAGAAGCAAGCTTTGAGTAGAAATTCTTGTAGAAATGAAAGAAGTGGAGTCACCACTTGAACATGAATCTAACTCTAGGAACCAAAAGGCAACAAACAACCGGATATAAGGGAGGGCTTCTTGTCTGAGAAATAATAAATGAAAGAAGTGGAGTCGCCACCCAAACAAGAAACAAACCGAAATGTCTAGGTGTTAAAGGTGCAGATGAAATGATTAATGAGATGACAAGATAGGGTGATGAAAAGATAAAATGACGCCAGGAAATGTTGTGTCGCTTGATAGGCTAATGAATAGATGAGAAAACATGAGATGATTAAAACGATGTCGAGAAACCAAGGACAAAAAAACTCTGGCAACGGCGCCAAAAAATGTTGTTGTTGCTGGTAAAAATGATAAAGATGATATGAGGAGAATGAAGATAAAATGTCATTGAAGCGTCGAGAATAAAATATCCCTGGCAATGGCACCAAAAAATGTTGTCGTTGCCGGTTGAAATGAAAAGATGAGAAATGAGAAGAATGATGAGGAAATGTCATCGAAATGCCGAGAATAAAATGTCCCCGGCAACAGCGCCAAAAAATGTTGTCGTAGAGAATGTCTAGGCACCACAACAACGGTTCAGTTTGGTTAATCCTGCTCTTGATCCTGAAAGGACTCTCAGAGCACGATTACACAAACTCTCTTTTCATACACTTCTTGTTAATCTCGGACAAGAAGCCCTCTCTGATATCCGCTTGCTTTTTACTAGCCCGGTCGAGCATGACATCATGGACATATTCGCCCCTTGCGATTTTTCTAACATTCAAGGTTATCCCAATGATATTCCAAAGCATGGGATGGAAAAGTTGCCTATCTTTCAGGGCAATAATGCAATCAGTGCTAATTCTCATCTAAAATCTTTTGGTTCATGGTTGGGTAAGTATGCAAGGGCTGCTGATTTCAATCATGAAGATGTAAAAATGACCCTTTTTGTTCTAACCTTGGAGGGGGATGCCTTAGATTGGTTTACGGAAAAGCCTCAAGATTCATTTGATTCCTTGCAATCGATTGTTAATGCCTTTAAGGAAAAGTATGGAGATAAGAGAGAAGGAAGACACCTCATGAAAGCTATCAGCATCATTAAAAAGAAAGAAAATGAGACCGCAAATGAATTTAACAAGAGGTTTTTGATATTATTAAGGAATTACCTCAAGATTATAAACCTACCGACAAATCTCTTCGAGACCTTTATATTGATGCCTTTAGCCCTGAGCCTCTTACGAGCTAAGATGTGCTAAACTTCCTGATTATAGGGATTGTCAAAATTTAGCAGTAGAACTTGAGAAAGATAAGGCAACATCTAGGAAGTCTGAAGTCCCAGGTTTTGATAGGCATTCAACGAAATTGAAAGAACCTAAAGGAAAAGAGGTTAAAGAACCTGATAACGACCTTGTTCAGAAATTGCTGCAAAAGATTGAAATCATGGGGATTAACCAAGCGAAATTAACCTTTAACCATGCTAAGGAAATAGCTACTTTGCAGAATAGGTTGGTCCAAATGGAAAGAACTCAAACACAAAATTTCCAACCTAGAAATAATAATAATAATCGGAATAATAATTGGCAGAAGAAGGGTCAATCTAGTGAGCAGAGACCACCTAATCCGCTTGAACATATTAATTTGGTTGATGATGCTCCGCCTTACTGTCAGGCTTGTGATGCTCTTCATGAGGAGACTACTTGCCCCATCGTTAGAATAATTTTGGATAATGGAATGTTTGGGGCAGGTAATCAAATAAATGTATTGGGTAAAGAGTCTCCTTTGTCTATGAAAGATTGGATGGAAGTTAAGGAAAACAATCGAGATGTTATGCGTCCCACATCAGCTTTTAGTATAAATAATTTTGAGAACGAAGATGATATCATGGTTAAATTATATGGTGAAAAACTTTCTGCAGAGCAAATCATGGAAATTGCTAAAGATAAGGGTTTGACTTATCAAAGAAGGGATAAAGATCAGAGCGGAAATCAAATTCCCCCTCGAATTTTTAACCTGGGTTCAAGCTCTGGATTAGATGTCAATTTGGGAAGTTGGTCTGATAATGCAAAAATCTGGGTTCCTGTCTCCGAGATTGTGAAAATTCCTTCCCAAAGAGCTAAGTTACTAAAAGCTATTGAAGGTCCTCAAGTGAATGTTTCTCAACAGAAGGCACCAGAGGTTGATTATTAGGATGCTCCTATATATTTGCAAAGTTTAGATTCAAATAACAAGGATCATCAACCATTCTTTATCACTTTGATGGTCAATGGATATAAATTGAATAATTGCATGTTGGATTCTGGTGCGTTAGCTTGTGGCATGACCAAGAGGGTCATGGAACAGCGTAATTTAAGAGTTTCTATGCCTTACTACAATATATGTGCCATGGATTCTAAGAAGATTGAAGTTCATGGCCTGATCAAGGATTTACAGGTTCATTTATCAGTTTACCCGAACATCATGATTGTTATGGACATTGTTGTTGTTGATGTGCCTGATGCTTGGGGTATGCTTTTATCTAGAAAATGGGCCTCTAGTCTAGGAGGGAGTATTCAAATGAATTGGTCATATGTTATGATTCCTTCGCCTAGAAGTGATGGATTTGTGAGACTTAATAGAGAGCCTGAGAGAAGCTTCCGTGTTGAAGACCCTAAGAGACTTCATAATGAAATAATTAAAGAAAAATCTGACATTGGGAATTATGCCATCATGTCTAATTTCATAGTTCTTCCCAATGATAAGGTTGATAAAAAGATTAGGGATCTCAATGATAAAGTTTGGTACATGTATTTTGATGGAGCGTCATCTAGGCATGGTAAAGGTGCAGGAATAGTGTTAAAATCACCCCTTGGTCATATTTTCAAGTTTGCCTATCGATTGGAATTTGAAGCAACCAACAATGTTGCTGAATATGAAGCTTTATTGTTGGGTCTTGAGTTGGCAACGACTTTAAGAGTTAAGTTGCATAGCATCAAGGGGGATTCTGACCTAATTATCATGCAGCTTAAAAATAAATTTACATGTAGAAAGCAATGGTTAAAGAACTATAGAAATGTTGTATGGGATGCTATGGAGTACTTTGATGCAATCGACTTGGAGGCTATCCCAAGAGAGCAGAATAATTCGACAGATGAGCTTGTTGTAGTCGCTTCTACTTTGCAGTTATCTGATGGGCTGATTAAGGATAAGATTAAAATGGAAGTTATATTTAGGCCTTCTATTCCAAATAACTCAGAGCATTGGCAAGTTTTTGATGATGAGAAACAAGTGATTCGTTTTCTTCATAATTTGGATGAGTTTGAAAACTTTCGAATAGATTCTAAGGAGGATGGATCTAATGATCATGAAGATATCATAAATCCTACTCCTAGGAATGTGGTTGCTTTAGAACAGCACTTTGATCGGCATGATGCCACAAAGTTGAAAGAGGAAAATAAAATGGATCTAGGCAAATACATCGAGGTAAACATTGGTACTTCTAGGGATCCAAACAATGTTAAAATTGGTAAGGGTACTAATGTGGAAGAAAGAAAAAAGTTAACCAATTTACTTCGTGAATATCGGGATGTTTTAGCATTTTCTTATGATGAATTGAAAGGTTATAGGGAAGATATCATGGAACACACTATCCCCTTGAAAGATGAAAATGCTAAACCTTTTCGTCAAAATCTTAGGCAGATAAATCCTAAGTTAGCCCCTCTGGTTCAAGAGGAGCTTTCAAAGATGCTTGCAGCAGGGATTATTGCTCAAACGAGGCATTCAACATGGTGTTCCAACCTGGTGATTGTTAGGAAAAAGAACGGTACAATAAGACTTTGTGCCAATTTTCGAAACCTTAATCTAGCGTGTAAGAAAGATAGTTACCCTTTGCCAAACATGGAGACTATGTTGCAAAGAGTAACTGGTTCTAGAATGATGTCATTGCTAGATGGTTTTTCTAGGTATAATCAAGTATGGGTTAAAAAGGAGGATCGTCACAAGACTACATTCACCACACCATGGGGTACTTTCGAATATATTAGAATGTCGTTTGGATTAACCAATGTTGGGGCTACATTTCAAAGGGCTACGGATTATGCCTTCAAAGGTTTGATTGGCAAGTTTATCGAAATTTACCAGGATGATCTTACTGTTTTTTCTAAGGATGGTATTAGTCATATAAGTCATCTTCGACAAGTTTTTTAAAGATGTAGAGAGTATGGGATTTCTTTAAATCCAGCTAAGTCTGTTTTTGGAGTAACTGAAGGGAAATTACTTGGTCACATCATTTCTAAAGATGGAATCAAGATTGATCCTGAAAGAGTTGAGGCAATCCAAAAGATTCCTCTTCCCCATAATCTTAAATCCCTTCAATCTTTTCTTGGAAAAACAAATTTTCTTAGAAGGTTTATTCCAAATTACGCAGAAGTAGCTAAGCCCATTCAAAGTCTTTTGAAGAAAAATGTAAAATTTGTTTGGCAAGAAAACGGCAAAAAGGCTTTTCAGGAAATCAAAGGCGCTATTGCAAGGGCCCCTGTTTTAGTTAGTCCCGATTACTCTAAGGATTTCATGATTTTCTCTTTCGCTTCTAAGGATACCATTGCTAGTGTCTTATTGCAGAAAATAAAGATGGTCACAAGCAGCCTATTGCTTTCATGAGTAGAGCGCTTCAAAATTCTGAATTAAAGTACAATACCATGGAAAAGAAAGCCTATGCCTCAGTCAAATCTCTTAAGCATTTCAAAACTTATGTGGGTTATTCTAAAATCATTGCTTTTGTCCCACATTCTGTTGTTAAAGATATATTAACTCAAATTAATTGCTTAGGGACTCATGCGAATTGGGTTACTAAAATACAAGAATATGATTTAGAGATTAGACCCACCAAGTTAGTCAAAGGCCAAGGCTTGGCTCAAATGATGACCAAAAGTAATGAAAAAGCTCTTGGTTTGATTTGTCTTAACAATTCATCTTCGCCTGAGCTGCAAAGATTAGGAGAGCACGAGTGGTACATAGACATTGTTTATTACCTGATAAATCTTACATGTCTTAACCATTTAGTCGCTCATAAGAGAAGGGCTCTTAGATTAAAAGCCACATTGTCTCATGAAGGATGACCTTGGATGGAGAAATCCTGAGGGCATTGTACTTAGGTGTGTTGATGAAATTGAGTCCAAGAAGTTAGTTTCTGAGTTTCATTCAGGATTTTGTGGTGGTCATTATGCTGCTAGAACTATTGCCCACAAAATTCTGAGAGTTGGTTATTATTGGCCTTCGATTTTTTCTGATGTGCATAAGTTTGTTAGAAGTTGTCGAGCCTGCCAACTGTTCACTGGGAAACAGAAGCTTGTTATCCTACCCTTACAACCTGTCATTGTGGAGGCACCTTTTCAGCATTGGAGTCTGGACTTCATCGGGAAGTTTCATGAAATTCCAACAATGGCTACTCATGGATTTTCACTGCTACCAATTATTTCACTAAATGGGTTGAAGCCATCCATCCTAAGAATGCCATTAAAAGGTCATTATGGATTTCATTGAAAATAATAACATTACTAGATTTGGTGTCCCTGCTAAGATCACTACTAATAATGCCAAGGCTTTTAGTTCTTTAGAATTTTCATATTTTTGTTTCAAGTATGGCATTGTCTTATCTCATTCATCAAACTACTATCCTCAGGGTAATGATCTTGTTGAATCAAGTAATAAAAATCTCATAACCATTATCAAGAAGATAGTAGGAGATAATAAAAGATCTTGGGATAGTAAAATCAAGTATGCATTATGGGCAGATAGGATTACTAAAAAGAAAGCTACTGGTAAAAGTCCCCTTGAATTAGTTTATGGCTTGGATGTAACTTTACCTGTGCATCTGAAATTGCCAGCTTATCAACTCCTTCAGCATTTTTCCACTAATAATGATGTTGTTCAAAATAGAATTGATCAGATTGTGGAGTTGGATGAAGCTCATAGGATAGCTTTTAATAATATATGTAAAAGTCAATCTAACATTAAGAAAAGCTTTGATAAATCATCTCGATCTAGATCTTTGCAGGTTGGAGATATGGTGCTCCTTTGGGATTGCAAAAATAAAAAACTAGGAAAACACAAGAAATTTGACAGTTTGTGGCTGGGACCATACATTATCAGAGACATTGTTGGACCAAACTCATTCTACTTGAGCAGATTGGATGGCGAACCACTTGACTTACCTGCGAATGGCCAAATGCTCAAGCTATTCTTCAAAGATGACATCTGATGCCATGGGGCATCCTCTATATTATATTTTTAACCCTACACCTTGTCTTTTCAGCATTTTATTTATGTTTTAGGATTAGATTTACTTTTCATGTTACTAGATAGTTAATAAATGAAGAGCTTATATCTTTCCTGTGCTTAATGTTATATGACGATTTTTGGATGGACGCTACTTATGTTTTGTTGTGTGTTACATGGACGCAAATTCTGGATTCTCACATTGCCACAATGCAGCAATGTGTCCCCAAGTAGAGCTAGACATTGACCACTACGTGTCAACGACCCATAGCAGTACATCCCCTTTTTCCGCAAAAGGGATATCGCTTGATCAACGTGTCTATGCCATTCGACTATCATCATTAGCCTGATCATGTTATATTGTAAATTGTAAATAATCTTAGCAAATCTGATTCATGTATGTAACTGCCTAAGTAAACCTAATTTTCTAGTGATGATCTACATTCCAGAAGGTTTTTTGTCTCATCCATGATTGGCAGAGTTTTCCTTCGACCTTACCCCAAAGCCAGAATGGATTTTGTCATTAAAATCTTAGGGGAGTCCTAGTGTACTAGATCGAGGCTATGTAAAAGTGATTTGGGAATAATCCTAACTATTTGGTTAGGTTATTTTATTACAAATTGCTTGATCTGCTAGATTATATTTGTGTCGCAAAACTGGGTAGTCTGTGAGGGTCTATATCAAATGGGTTTTCCCCCCTTGAGATGTAAAAATGTAAAAATCATGATGTAAAATGTCTTGAGGGTTAGAAAAATAATTTATCCCCTCGTAGGTCCTAGGTCCTAGTTAAATTTAATTTTTCCAGAGGTAAAATTCATGGATCCTTTAAAAAAAAATTATATCTTAACTGGTCCAGGGACTGAGATTATTTGATTATTTTGCTAAATTTTATGTCTTAGGACTGAGATTATTTGATTATTTTGCTAAATTTTATGTCTTAGGTCCCTGGGATTAAGTAAAAGTCAAAGTTTTGAGGAAATAAATGAAAAAATTTAATTTTTTGCATTTATTAAATATATTTAATTGAAAAATTCGAAATTTCCTCCATATTTAAAATTTCGACGGATGAGATTAAAAAATATTTTGATCTTCATCGACAATCGAGATCACTTTGACAAGAATCACTCGAACTAGCTGTTGGAAAATTTATTTTTAAATAGGGGGTCAGTTGTCAGTTGAGATCATTCGATCTTTGAGTCGCGTGCTAAGTGAATGCTCTCTTGTAAACTTTTTTTTTTTGGAGCAATAAAGAAAGACTTTGGGGTTAATCTCTGTTGGTGTTACTCTTCACGGAAATGTTGTAAGATGTTATATTTTCATGCATAGATTTCCTTTTCAGCGATTGATAGTAGCTTTCTAAGGAGTGGCTTAAGCACAGGTATCTTGCTTGACCATTGGGGTTTGAATAGTAGTTTAAATTCTGAATATAATGGCAGGTATCTCCATTAGATCTGAATTTTATTGTCATTTTCTCTCTCTATGTTAATGGTTGAATTGAGTTGTGCAAGAAATTTCTTGATTTTGAAATCATCGAGCGTTCGAAAAATGTTTTCAATCGGACCAGCCAACTTCCAATTAGCATTTTCTAAAGGTCCCAGCGTGATGAGTCCCGGGCTTATCATTAGAAATGTTATTGTTGATGCATGAAGGGTTTTCTCTGAAGCACCTCACTTTAAATTTAAAATTTTAAAAATATGTGTGACATAATAATAAATCTGGCTACTTAGATCCTTTGGCTTGTAAGTGCTGTAATCATTTAGCTGGGTTTTTGGGGTTTTTTTTAATTTCATCATTGTATATATTGTTTCTGGGTTTTTTGTTTTTGTCATCGCAGGTTGCAGATCTGAAGGGGAAGATCGATTCTGAAGCCAAATCTAGGCCCTAGAGGGTAAGATCTGGCCCCAGAACTAGTTTTAGCCAGTGTACAGTTCTGTTGTCCAAGGGTTTTAAATTTTCAAAATCTGGAATTTTTAAGGGTTTCAAAGAAATCTGAAGCAGAGCGATTTCTTAAAAATATTTTAGGGTTTGGTGGGAATTTTGCAGATTGATTGGCTGCCTGGTGGGGTTTACTGTGCAGTTTCGAATTATTTTTTAAGGTTCTAGCCTTGCTACCTTCTCTCGTTTTGCAAACGATGTTTACTGACTAATTTTCTTGCAGCCTTATCCAAATCCCCAAAACCTCGCTGGTAGCATTTTGAAATCCCTCGCTAGTCATCCCACACTCCACCTGCATTCAAATCTGAATTTCTTATCCCCCATCCATGCTTCATACGTTGCTCCAAATTTGCAAACGAATTCGTTGAACCCTCATCACTCCTCGACCTTCAACTCTATCCACGCAAGCATTCTTGTCCATTTTCGTTGCTCCTCATTGCTCTATCGTTGACCTTTCTTCCCTTCACAAATCGCAGTCTCCATTGGCATCGTAGACCTGCAACCAACCCTCACGCAGCTCGCCTCACCTTCACGCATCACCTCGGCCCTCATTTTGTGCCCTCCTTTCTGCCTGCCCGTCGACTCTCCTCTGCAATCTCCAATCTCTGTCGCTTCTCCCCTTCAACCTGCATCAAAATCAACTATCAAACGCGTTAATCAACCTGCTCTTCATCGTCGCCGTTGAATCACGCCTGCACACACCAAATAGTAATAAAACTCGATTTTGTTTTGTCTTTATGTAATCGTATAGTAGCTAGGGTTAGTCATATATATATATATATATATATGTGTATATATTTCTTTTTTGTTTATTCGTTAAGTTTCAACTTTAATTTAATTTTAGGTTTGTTTTTAAGGCTTAAATTTAGATTCATTTTAAACAAAAAAAAAATTTATTTGATTTCTTTTCGGTTTATTGATTTTCATTTATTTTAGTTTATAGTTAGGTTAGCTTATCGCATTTAATGAAAAATCTAAAAATTAAATTTATAAAATTAAAATTCCTAAACATTAAAAATAAAAAAAGTAAAAAATCTAAAAAAATTATATAAAATTTCAAAAGTCCAAAAACATTTTGAAAATATATATAGGTTTTTTAGCGAATTGGATATGTTTGGTCACTTTAAAATTGAAAACCTTTTGCATTAAATCTTGCTTAGCACATTGAAGAATTCTCCTTAAGGAATTGTCAAATTTAAGTTTTTGGTGTATTTGAATTGGATATGTTTGGTCACTTTAAAATTGAAAATCTTTTGCATTAAATCTTGCTTAGCACATTGAAGAATTCTCCTTAAAGGAATTGTCAAATTTAAGTTTTTGGTGTATTTTTGTGCTAAGGCTAAAATTGGAAAGAAAAATTTTATGGTATCAGCATTTCCTTTTTACTATAGTTAAATGTGCTTAAATTTCAATATTTGAGGATATATTTGAATGTGGTGAATTTCCTAGATTTTAGACATTAAGTATAATCATTTAAATGCTAGGATCTAAGCTGGTTAGAATTTAAATTTTGTGGTTGATTAAGTATTTGCATCTCTTGAAATTTAATTGCCAAGGGCATTGTGCATCTATAGAAAATCTATCGTCATTAATGCTCATTACATGATACACATTTTTCAAGTAATTGTTAAAGATTTTTATTAATCATTTAAAAATCTAATTAAATCTTAAGTCTTGCTAAGCTTTAACCAGGTCTTCGATTGCCTCGTTGTGTCTCCCAAACGAGTTGATTCCCAACTGGGTCTCCTTTATCCCACAGGGTCTACCCCCCTTAGCCTGCTATAGGGAGACGGCTTGAACTGAGAGATCGGGGATCAGGGTGACAACCCCCGATCTGAGCATTGTCGCAGTGTTTAGGCAATCTGTGTGACAACAAGCTAATTTGACCGTGAACTGTTGACTGGCTGGGGCACACTATTTTTGTTAACTACTATTAACTAGGATAGATTTGCACTTGAGTTGACTTTTTTTTACTCTCTCTTTTATCTCTGATTTGGATAGTTGATTGGATATTGGATATTGAAATTGATATAGGATGATGTGCTCTCTCTCTCTTGAACATTTGAAGACAATCTAATAAGAAGATTTGCGTGGGTTTTCCCCTGGTCATTAACCAAATTTATTTCTCGTCTCTTGGCTATCTTTCATTGTGCATCTGTTTTATTGTTCTATTTACTATTGCTCTAATGTCATTGGATAATTTGAAGAAGTGAAATTGTTAAATTGGATGCTATTGGATATCGCTAAAGTGATAGTTGCAACATAGAACAAATTGATGAAAAATTAACTCAAAGTAGACGAAACGAAGTAGCGACCTGTGGGACGTCACGTCAAGCACACAGCAAGGAAGACGTGCACCTTGGGCGTGTTCGCACGAAGGTGGGGGCGCCCAAGTGCCAGCGGGCAAGGTTTGCTTAGCGTACACGACAAGGCAACAGGCGAGCGCACAAAGGTTGGTCAGCAGGGGCAGACATGCGATGCATGGTAACGTAGATGGGTGCACACCCGCACAATCATGGGGCATTGGGCATCTAGTGCTAGGCGTTGTGTGTTGTGCATGCCAAGGCGCCCCGATGGAGGGGCGTTCGCACAGTGAAGAACGGGTCGACTCAACATATTGAAGGAACGTCGGTTGGACTTATCAGGCAAAGATGTGTATAAGTAAAATGAAGGCACGAAGGACTGATTACACTTGGTTTCTGAGGCAGTGAACAAATAGAAGAAGAGATAGAGGCGAAGGCACAAGGGCATGCTCTCGCCCAGGGCAAGCAAGGAAAGTTGTGTGAGAAAGGTTTCTATGGGATTTTCTACAAAGAGCAAGCCGCGGGGCGCCCTCATTTAGGCTTTAAAGAGACTCAGTTTTGTAGGTTTTAGTCAAGGTGCAAACTATAAAGTTGTGCACAACCCTTTGTAAGATTAGTATTTTTGTAGAGCATTGGTTTAGCCAACAACTGCCCAACTTGTTGTATATTAATTGAAATTTTGAAGTTTAATAAAAGAAGTAACAGGGAATTGTTATTGGGAGCTCCCCCTCCCATGTAAACTTGTACATGTTGTTTACTGTTGGTTACATTGTTGTTCATATTGGTTTCCTGGTGCTATTGTTCATCTTGAAGAAGTAAATGAATTGTTGGCTAAGTCAACTTGAAGATTAAGTGAAGAATTGACCAAGTGTTGAATAAGAAGGGCTATTGTGTAAAATTGTTCTGAAAACTTAATTCTGCAAAGTTGATAACAATTTCATAAGACGCATAGGCTAGTGGTGTAGTCCGAGAGAGAGTAGTTGAGCACCTCAATATGAAATCTCGTCGGTGCCGCACACCCACAGTGGTGCAATCATTGTTGGGGTTGTGACAGATACCTAGACATGGTGTTATAACTTCAAACCTAGTTGTGAAAGTGACAAACACTCCAGAAACTGCTACTACTCCTTTCTCTGTCCCCGTCTCTGCTACTAGCTCAACAAAGCATGATCTGATAACACTTCATAACATTAACGATTTTCGTATTTGCCTCGTCGTACCATGGAGGACATAATTATCCTTTAGAAATGTCGTTAGACCTTGAGTCAAGTTGTATTAGTGATCAAGTTGACGTAGCATGTTCTGTATCCCCATTATACATAACACTTTATGTCTTCCCAATTCATTTCCATCTCATTCATAAAACAATTATTCTTGTTCATGGTTGACTTGTCAAAGTGTCATTCAACAAGATCTAGCTAAGAAAGCCTAAGCCAAATGAAGCCAAGATGTAGAGGTGAGGAGAAAATAAAAAAGTTAAAAGCCAAAAATAATAAAGCTTGAACTATACCACCTTGTTATGAGACCAATACCCCTAGTCCCGTGCTTAATAATGGATATCTAAAGAAAAAGGAACTTGATAAATGAAAGAAATAAAGTGAACCAAGAAAAACCCAAAGAAAGGGATAGAAATAGTGTTGAGGAAATGCTAACTCAAATCTAAAGCTCCCTCTTAAAGGCTTTTTTGTTAAAAAAATTCTAGCTTTTGAAAGCTAGTTGGACAAGACCATCTTACATGACTTTGAAGGTCAATACATGAAGTTTCCATACCATCTTACATGACATTGAAGGTCAATACATGAAGTTTCCCTTCCCCTTCCATTTGTTATTCATCATATTACCTACTTTTAACTTAATGCTCTAGGAATATACCTCTTGTCTTAGGATTTATCACATGTATAAAGGGTATGGTTGTCCCCTAATTGTATAACTTAGATAAAATCTTAAAATTAGCTTGTGTTGTGATGTCGCTAAAGAAAACGCTACATGTGTGACCTAATGACTTGTAAAAGGGTTAGATCCACCACTATAAGTGGGCGCACTAGGATTTGTGTACCATGCCTTGAGACTTGTGTATTTGCTTTGGGATTCGTGACACTGCTTTAGAATACATATCGGTGCATTAGGCAATGATAGGGACTACACATCATCATCATGTGCCACATAGACCATTCCTAGAGGGCACACTTTATTACATAGGCATATTCTCTCATACATGTGGCTTACTTGCCTTGTTCACCATAGTTGTAAGTTTGTTGGGGTCAATTATGAGGTGGTCACAAACTTCGACCAGTTGTTAAATGTTGTTATAATTGGTTATGAGGTTCTTGAGGTGGTTATTTCCTTATGGAACCACTCACATGATGGAGTTCCTCAACTATTGTGCCACATGTAAGCTTCATGTTCCTCTCTTATGGAGGGCATCTTTCTTTGTTGACTGGTATTCTACACCATTTGACTCATTCCTTGATTCATGGGAACATTGTGTTCGTTCTATTTGATGAAATCAAGAGCAAATATTGTTCCACTACTATGTATGGGGGCATAAACAAGTTAAAACACCACCTAGCTAGAGTTGTGTGCAAAAATTGTCACTATTTGTAATGGTCACCCTGCAAAATTCATAGCTGGAATGCTTATCTGGCAATCAGCCACCCCTAAGTTGAGGCTATGAGTCCACAAGGAAGAATTTATCCTATGGCTGGCTCTAGTCCTCTCACACAGCCAAATTCCCAAAATTTGCACTTTGTTCTCTCTAACAAAAATCCTAACTCACTAGCTCTCTTTCCTCTTCAGCCTGCACAATCCCCTTTTCTATCACGCAATCCCTTGGGTTATTCCAATTCCTTGTTGGGCTACAACCTACAGCGCAAACTAGTTAGGAAATCTCCCTGCTGCAGACTCAAAGGAATCTTAATTGCGGTTGATTTTCTTCATTGGCCATAGTTTTCTTCATTGGCCATAGTTTCCATGCACACACGCATAATTCCTCACAGCGGTTCCTTTTCCATAATTTTATTATAGATACCATAGCTTAGCATTCTTACCCGATTTCCTGTTAGAATGATTACAAAAAAGATATCGCAATACCCAAAAATAATGGGTTACATTTGCATGCCACAACTAACCATACGTCTTCATACGAAGGCCATGTATCTCCCTTGCAACACATGATACACATCCCAAAGTTGATATGACTTGAGATAAAATAAGGTAAGGGACTTAAAGTTAGGAATAAAATTTTATTAATGCCAATATGTTTCAATTATCGTTGTGTGCATAATGCAGCCCTGAATATGAGGTCAAATCACAGGCTAGGATGATGTAAGATCATTGCCAATAGATAAAAGAATAATAGCTCTGTTGTCGCTTGATCCACGAGAAAATTGACCCACAACTTCATACCACCTATGCTAATCCATACCATTTATGACTATTCTCCTCTTTTCCCATCTAATTTCATCTTTAGGAAAATTAAAAATCTAAAATTAACAGTTTCTCCTTACTACTAAAAACTCTTTTACCAAAAAGTAATAATAATGTCTTTATGTTAATGAGGTCGAATACGCTATTCTAGCTTCCACATTTTGGTAACAGTGGAGTTTCGAGCATTTCCTTGCTTTACAAGCTTTATTTGAAAAGGTTGGCTTTTGAGAAGTGCCATACCTTGCTTTTCTGGAAACTCTTTTAGCAAGGCAGCCAACTTCCTTCACGACAGTTCAACCCATTCATACTTGGTTTCAAAACTTCAGACTTCCCTTATTTATCCAAGAAATCAAATTTTAGGTTTGACTACGTTACGATTCAAATGACGGACAAGGCCACCAAGTGTCATATCCAGGAACAATTTAACCATACAAGAATATTCTTTAAACTCTTATTCTTCCAACCAGAGGAACTTCAGACCACACCTCAATTGTTCATTTGGAACTATGACTACCATCTATATTTGCAAAATACACAGAAAGTATTAATTATACACACGTTTTAAAAAACATTGTTTCCTCAAAAAAAAAAAAGGAAAAGTACAAATTTTGGCTAAATGCAGCATTAACCTATTACAAAAAATTAGAACCAAAAAAGGGAGTCAAAATGTAATCACATAAGTGGAAACACTCCCATTGGACTTGCTTGTTCACTAGGATCAAGAAAATGTATTCATCTCTATCATGCAGGCCTGCGATCTCTGAATATCAGAACAAGTTAAAATGCAGTTGCCAAAAATAGCAGTTCCCTGGAATCTAAGAACTTTCATGATGGTGATCCCTGGAAGTATCTGAAATGAAACCAGTGTGATGGAGTCTCATTGGATCTGAACCCTTCAATAGCAAGAAGTGCTAGGGGGGTTAACAAAAGCAAATCATTCAAATTTTGACCAAATTAACAAATAATTATTATGTAAAATGTGTGTTCACTGTTCTGAGATAGATAAGATAAGATAATTTTATTAATGTCCAACGAATGACCACAAAGTAGGTCAAAGGGACTGTCGGTTACATAAGGGGTCGTGCTCAGTAGGAGAACCAATCGGTCTCCTCAGAAAGACAAATACTGAAAGAAAGATAGGAAATAAAAATGAGGCGGGTTGGGAAGAGCGTATGGAGCTCCGACCCCGGCCACGCCGACTGATCTCTAGACTGCGTCGTAGGATCATTGGTGAAGAAGACCCGGGGGACGCGAATGTGGGAGTCCGATACTCCTAACATCCGAGGTCGAGAGAGGAGAACTGTGGGTAGTTCAGTAAGGTTTGCTGGTTTGAAACGGTGGGCGCTGGTTGCCTCCCATTGTGTTGTCTCCGTGATCTAACAATCATGGGCCGCCTCTCAGGGAGATGCCTGGCACGGTTCTGCTGGGCCCTCGTAGGCAAGGGGCTTCTCCTCTTAACTGAACGAGGGTTTGTCGATCTGTGTGAGCCAGCTTGATCGGTACTCTCACTGGTTGATCTCTTAACTCCTCGGGCTGAGGGAAGTATGCTGAAGAAAGAGGTGATCTGACGAGTAGTGTTGGGTCGGACGGGAGGCTGGAGGATATGCTCCCGATGCTTAAGAGTCTCCTGGATATAAAGTGCGACACATCTTTGGTCCGTGTCGCTGAAGAAGCTGGATAGGGTATGTGGTCCTCTGAATAGACAGTGGTAGCGACCCCTGATCTCATAATATATCGGACAACTGAAGATGAAGTGCCATTCGTTTTCCACCTCCTGTGCATGGCATAGCCGGCAAGTCCTGTCAACTCTCTCTATCTGGTGGTTTGTCTCTACCTGAAGACTATGTGATCCAACTCTGAACTGCCCGAGGGGGATCCGAAGAGCATGCATCCAATGCCGAAGCGTGTACTGGGGGCGAACTATAAGCCCGTCTCTGATACTCAAGAAGTGCTCTGCATAGAAAGCCATCTTTGGGCGCAGCCCCCCCAGGGGGTCAATCCATGTGACCTGGATAAACTGCCTGTAGATGTCTTCCTTGATGATCTTATTTAGTTCCTGCCTGGGGGGGAGTCCTCTGGGGGCGTTCAAGGAATACCGAAAGGGGGGGAGATGATCTATATGGAGTCCCACTGCCTTGAGGAACTTTGAGACCCCTGCATACCAACACTTGGCTTTTCCTGGTTGGTTGCGGTCGATGGCCTCAGAAGAGCAGTAAGCTAGATAAGGGTACCTGTCGCGTCCTTTCAATGTGTCTGCAAAGCTCCGAACTCGGTGGAGAAAGGAGACCAGTCTGAAGGCTGTCTCAAGGCGGAAGGGCTGTGCACCAAATTCGGCCAGTATGAGATAAGCATGGTAAAATTGTTCAAAACATGTAGCTGGTTGTAAATCTTCCCAGGATGGATCCACTTATACCAGAAGGGAATCCAATCCAAAATACAAAAAAAAAACAAGAATCTGATAAAGATCTGAGATTCTGAGCAGAATCAGATGCGGGTTTGGGGTGCCCTAAGGCAAATCCGGTAAGTGAATACATGTCCATTTCTGAGGGTGCCCTAAGGCAAATCCAGTAAGTGAATATATTTCCATTCCCATGAATGAATGTCTACTTCCGAGTACAAAATTTAAGGGTTGTGGATACGCATCCTGAGCTCTGCTACGCTGTTGCAATTGAAACAACTTCTAACTGTTATCCATCACAAAAAAAGGAGATGCATTAAAAAGAAGTCATAACATGTTTGGAGTGAAAGCGCCCTGTTTTCAACTTTAAAAACTACACGTACACATGTTTCATTTAATACAGAAAAGAAAGAATTGTTCTCTTTCAAACACTCTTCATGCAGGTTTTACTCTTATTCCATTCAATTTGTGTACTAGCTATGTGTCCAATATATATGTAGGTATCTAACATCAGCAAACATTCACATGCCACAACCTAGATTTGCTTCAGACTTGGCAAAACATTCATATGCTACAACCTATATTTGCAGCAGACTTAAAGCTTTCACAACCCTTCATATCATTCTCATATAATTTGTAGCAGATTGTATATCTAATGCACATTCAGAAATCAATTATTAACTACTAATAGGGACCAAACATCATTAACCAATACCAGTAAAAATATAAAACATCAAAGAAAAAACAGGTATGTACAACTTGTTAATAAGTCCAAGATTCAAAATTCTAACATTTAACAACTTCTGTTGCAAAATCTTAATTTCTACCCTTTAGCCGATTGGAAAATAATTCTAGAGACTGATGTGTTCAAATAAAACAAGTTTTCCTTGAAAAGACCGAATGCCTATATTCAGGTGAGGTGATCTTCGCCAGCTGGAAGCCAACACCGCTAACTTGTAGACACTGCTAACTTCCCCAGCTAGAAGCCAACACTGCAAATTTGTAGCAGATTGTATATCTAATGCACATTCAGAAATCAATGATTAACTGCTAATAAGGACCAAACAGCATTAACCAATACCAATAAAAAATATAAGACGTCAAAGGAAAAACAGGTCTATACAACTTGTTAATGATCCAAGCTTCAAAATTCTACCATTGAACAGCTTCTGTTGCAAAATCTTAATTTCTACCCTTTAGCCGCTTGGAAAATAGTTCTAGAGATTGATGTGTTCAAATAAAGCAAGTTTTCCTTGAAAAGATCAAATGCCTATATTCAGGTGACGTGATCTTCCCCAGATGGAAGCCAACACTGCTAACTTTTAGCTTCAAGTTACCAAAATAACTTTGCTTGTCTACCATCATAACCTGACATGACAAATGTAACTTAAACCCCCTTTTAGAAGGTCCTTCGATGGATTTCCTAACATGGTAATTACTGATTGTTGGAAAATATGGTAGCCATGGTCGGTATTTTCATCTTTAAAAAAATGAAATTTGAATTTTTTAAGAACTTCCTCCAAAATTATTAGGTCAGCTGGGCCTCTAAGAGACCCATTCGACCCCCACTTGAAGGTTATATGAAGGAGATTATTTCTCGTCATTTGGAGACATCAATTTGGGCAAAATTACAGGAGAGCAGAAATTTTAGGAGGCCGAAATTCTAGGGGAGGCTGAAATTTCAGGGATTTGCATTTTGACATGGCACTTCATCATGATTCTGGTTATTGGTTTGGTCATTATTCTGCTATTGTTATTTATGATGTATAGATGAATTTGGAAACTCTCTCTCTCTCATAAGGAAGAATTTTACTGTGTTCTCCCCTTGTGGGTTTTGCCCTGGTTTGGTCATTATTCTGCTATTGTTATTCATGATGTATAGATGAATCTGGAAACTCTCTCTCTCTCGAAAGGAAAAATTTTACCGGGTTTTTCCCTCGCTGTGTGCCTAATTTTTCTGTGTCTTTTGTCTCTCCATTTCATGGTTACTTTACTTCTCTTTCATGTTTATTAGTTGACGTTTTTCTTCTGTATAACTTCTTAAATGATATTAAATTTAATGTTATGTGCAACTAATGTTCAATTGATCATTGAAGTAGTTATCAGATGAAGAAAAACCTAATTCTCAACACTGGTTACATAGTAACTAATTGTCACTCTATGGTCATTTTATCTCTCTTCAATCAACCAATCTTTCCTTGTCTCTGACAAAACGCTGTTAGAAACAATATTTCAGCACTATGCTTTAGTTGTTCAAGTCCACCTTTCATTCAGAGTTGCTTTCATAAAATCATTTTTGTGTCGTTTCAAACAAATCACCAAATTGTATATGATAATGAATCTCAGTGACACAGATCTTTGTTACTTTTAAGTGATCTACATAAACATGAGAAAAACAATAATTTCCTGGTTTGAGGATTTATTCATTTTTTAAGTTTGCATCCTCAGAGTGTAAATCAGTCACAATAAAACAATTTTAAGTAAAAGTCAAATTTTATAGCAAATCCACAGGGCATGGTACAAATTAGCATAATAAATACAAGCAATCCCTTCTGTGACAAGTCCCAAACTAGACTTGTAGAATAAAGATGCCTACAATTAGAAATAAGCAGAAGTTCAATAAGCCAAAATGATACAAGAATAATACAAACCTATATATGAGATCTGGAAGGATGCTAGAATGGCTCACAGACATGAAGGATTCCATCAGGCATTCTCCTCCTAATGGAGCTTTAATATTGAGAGCAATAGCCCATGCTGTTCCAGAAGTCAATAACCCTGCTGCATCTGAAGAATGTACTTCTTTTTGTGGTGGAGTTTGGACTGCAACCTGTTCATCAAACGAGGACAAAACTCAGATTAGAAAGAACACTGGTATGATACTGCCTGTTACTAACCAATGGGTAATTATACCCAGGCTCCAAGTTGATGTCTTTCACAATCCATGAAACTTGAGAGTAGAAACTTTGACAAATAATAAGGATATAGAATAACCAGTATTGATGAAATACAATAGAAATTCATGAGATAAATGTGTAACAGATATGCTTTGGTTTAATAGAGCAATAACAAATAGTTGTTTAGTATAGAGCCTGTGACTTCTTATGTCTGAAGTCAGACAGAATAACAATAACGATTAACAAGTATGGTTTTATATATATTTACATTGGGACTTATACTGGCCCTTTGAATGACACCCTGAACATACTGTGGAAAGCAATGAGAAAGGCCTGGAATTGTTGCAAAAATCCATGAATAAAAACTTTTTGCTGTTATTTCAACATTTGCATATGATGTTTTACTTGAATTCTCTCGGTGCAATTCTTCTCTGTCAGATCCAGAACAAATCCCCATTGCTGATCTTACAAGATGATTTATTTCTGGGAGCTGTATACTACTTGAATCATTTTTTTCTCCACGTAGATCTGAAAACCATGCATGATGTTCCATAAGCCAACAGAACCACAAAAATACACAGATGTCATTTTCGCTGAAGTGCCCATCAATTTTGTCAGTCTCATTATCTGTAAATTTCAGCTTTGAAGGAAGTTGAGCCCTTTTCCTTACTTCATGAAAGAGCATAAACAGCAGATTAACAGATTGAGATGCAGATGTTTGCATGCAACACTTATCATAACCACTCAAGAATGCTGGCCAAAGTACTTTCCCATCTTGTGGTGTAAAATAGACTGAAATAATTGTTGGACCTAAATCTGTCAGCAACTTAGGCAATTCAGCAGGGACTGCATACTCTTCACTATCTAATTTGAAGAACCTACAACGAAGACATTCCTGAAAGACAAGAAACCATGTAAACAGCCGCCAATTAGTTACAAGAAAATTCAGAAGTTACAAACTAAGAAATAAAACAGAATCTTCCAACTGAATATCTACAGAAATAAAATGTTTCTAGGAAATTAAAGATTAAGATGTTCATGTTAAAACAGATCCAAGAAAGAGAAAATTGAATAGCTAAACTTTTATGATCCACCGATTAGACAATTCTCCACCAGTCAAACATTGATAGATTAACAGAACCCATGTAACAGGCATCTGTTTCATGGCTAATTCTCAATGACATTGACATGGCAAATATAACACTCAACTACAACAAAGAATATTCACATCAAGGAAAACACTTAACATTAACACTGCAACTGTATTTAATAACATTGCATAAACAAAGATCTTAGAGAACTACTGCACATGGACCCAGATTCAGAACAAAAAGATCCAGAAACAGTTAAATTGATTATAAATTATAACATAAAAATGACAATTATCTTATCAATATTACACATAATATATTGATCTGGGAGTCCTGCTCATGGTTGTGGGGGAGTTCCCCCCCTGGAACCCGCTCCTGAAGCACGCTCCCTTCGGGAGCGGATCGGGAGCGACCCTGGGAGCGCACTCCCCAAAAAGATTTCGCTCCCTTGCTTTTTTTGCAATTTTTTTTATGCAAACACATTCCAAACACAATTTTTTTCAGATAAACAAGATTTTTTTAGTGGAGCAGCCTAATGATCAAGCTCATCCTTTTATTAAAATTTTCGACATTACCATGGAATGACTCAGGATGTTTGAGAGTGGTTCCGACCTCATTGGATTTCATATGGAGAAAGAAAAATTTTAGATTTCACTCAAAATCCAGCAGACTTATCTGTTTTTCAGAATTTCTGGATTGGGGGGATTGCAATGTTTCCATTGGCTTTTGTCATGTACTAGGATATGGAACTCGTCAAGACCACCAATCCCTCTATGTACCTTGATGTTAGTGACATTGGTTGTCGAAATCCTCTATCATGACCCTACTAAAAATGTACTAATCACTCAAACAAAATCTTGACTTGACATGCTACATTTTTCTATGTTATGTTAATGCTTAGAGGGTGATATTAATGACAAAGATCCCAAGATAGGTAATGATTTTGATAATATGTAGGTATTTGTTGTGGCATGATTTTTTTGGATGATAGAGCCCATCTAGAGTCTGTTTGTTGATGTATTTTCGATTCAGAGATGGATTGCACTCTATGCTATTTTGGTTATGTGCACCCTTACATGCTATATAAATCAAAACTTGTAACTTGTGGACCTACGGTTGACGAAAATTGTAGCTACTAGATGATTTATGCTATATGGTTTAATCCATGTTTTTTGTTTTTTATAACTAATTCATCATTCTACATGCTTTCTCAGAAATTAGACATTTCTCGTGGCAGCAAGAGGCCCAAGTATTAGCAATAGCATCATTCTACATGCTTTCTCAGAAATTAGACATTTCTCGTGGCAGCAAGAGGCCCAAGCATTAGCAATAGATAATAGATTTACTTGTCTTTTCTAGTTTCTAGTAGTTTTTATAACTGTTGACTCTTTTATATTTATTATGATATTTTTTGTAAACAATATATGACAATTTAAGTTTGAAGTTTGAAGTTGGCAATTATAACTCATTGATAACGAATTATGAATATGATGCTTCGTGAAAGTTGAAACATGTCATTTCATGTTAGATATTCTTTGTTATCGTTTGGTTACTTGGTAATGGTACTAGTTACAAGTACAAGTTACAACTTTAGTGATCAATGATGATAAATGTTATATATCGAATTTTGAAAGCTTGAAACTTTAAGATTGATAAATCATGAGACTCGATATGTTGTATGTTACTAACTTGTGGACATGGTTGATGAGGATTATAACTTCTAGATGATTGATGTTATATGGTTCAATCCATATTTTTATGTTTTTTATATCTAATTCATCATTCTACATGCTTTTGTTGACATATATGCATCAATATATATAAAAATATATATTATATAAAATTCGCTCCCAAACTGGGAGCTTTTGAAAATGTCGCTCCCCTCCCGCTCCCACTAAGGACCCCTACAAATAGTCCCTCCCATTTCCATGATAATACCAATTAAAAATACTTTTTTTATGTTGTGCTTGGCAGTTAACCAAGAATCACACCTAATCCATTAATTCTTGATCAGAAAATCCATCTTTTATTATTGGATGACTTACTCTAAAGAACTCACTTTTACCCTATGGCTTGCCTGATGTCTGATCAAAGAAACTGAAGGAACAATGCATTCTTAATCTTTGCCCATGAAGCTTATGACTAGCAATGGGGTATAAAGAGTTTCACACATTGACCGAGGTTCCATTTCCACAAGCTCATCCGGCATCATAACATAGCTATAAGGGCATTTGGATGCAGGGGTCAAACTTAAGGCACTAATAGATAAGAACCTGCATGCACATACTATGGATCCAAGTCCACCCCAATGTTCTCCTCAAGACCAAGATTTACTTCACCTTAACATAGCCATGGAGGCACCTTGAGGTAAGGGTCAAACTTATGACACTGAGATGTGATGAACCACATGACCATATTATGGACTTGTTATCACTTCATATGGCATGAGTTCCCAACTTTGATTTTTGTTGCAGTGGATTAATTTGCAGCATGGTTTATCATTGGATGCTGATGTTCACATATGTTCACGGTCAGATCAGTGTCATACAACTTCAGACCGGTCACCATTTAGGACAGCAGATAGCATAACATTGAAACAACAGTCAATACTGTTTGAGAACTTTTCTCATGTGTAAGTCATATGTTGGCCTAGTTTGGATCCTTCATGCAGTTCCAACAATAAAATGTTGCTGCAAGGTTCATCTCATACTCGATTTCCAAGGGTTAATTTGTGCCTCTTAATATGGTTTGTCAGAAGTCAATGGTTCAAGTCTTTCCCGGGATGAGACATTGGCAACTCTGTGATCACTTGTGTTTCAAAATCAACTGTATCATGAGAACTTATAGCTCTGCAAACATTTAATTTGGAAAACTCAGGGTTAGAGAGACAACATTGATAGCATGACTGTAGCAGGTAATTTCAGTGCAAGATACTGATGGAACATTGGCATGTGCTGCTTCACTTGTTATAAGAACTCCTCTTGATACAGAAGTACATCCATCTATCTCCAGATTGCTAGTATACAATTCATATATCTCCAGATTAGCAGATAATTTCGGTGCAAGATACTTCTGGAACAATGGCATGTGCTGCTTCAACTGTTATAAGAACTCCTCTTGATACAGAAGTACATCCATCTATCTCCATATTGCTGGCCTACAATTCATATATCAAGTCTGGATGTAGTGTTAGTTTTTGTAGCATTGGACGTGTTCTAGTCTCAAAACTTTTTGGAGAGGCTAAAACACAGGAGTTCTCCAAAATCCAAAAATCGTTTTTAGAAATTCAACTTAAAAGTGTCTCAATTAGATTATTAGCCTATCTTTAAATATTTCCTAAGTCTAGACTTAGGAAAAGGGGTTAATTAATCAGTATTAATTGAAAAAGGTGTGAATCATCTAGAAACTCACACGGATCGATCCAGAAATGATCTCAACCATTCATTAAGTTTTAATCGTGGTTGTTGGAGTTCCCACTAGAGATTATAAGAAGAGGTCGATGGGCAGATGGAGAACACATCAGTGCAGATACTCTTTGATCTAGACAATTCGATTTTCTAGTGCAAGTGATTCGGCAGGAGAGATCGAGTAGCAAGTGGCAGAGGAGTGAGGCAGTTTTCCGATGGAGGTTTCTAGTGCCGGAAGAGTCAGTTTGAGGGAGTGTGAATTTTCCCTCAGAGACACTATGCAAGGGCTGTGTAGGCAGCATGCAGAGGCAATTCGATCTAGCCAGAGGGTTCAATTCAGGTTTAGAAGGCTGGGATTCAGTCCAGAAGGTCTAGCGAATCATCTCTAGAGGCCGAGACAGCAGCAGCAGCAGCAGCAATGAACAGTTTTCGGAGGCAGAACAGAAGGGTCTGCGCAGAGGCTGACGCAGGGGCTAAGAGGCCAGCCTATAGAGCTAGTTTTTGGAGCTGATTTCAGTCATGGGGTAAGGAAAATTCCTCACAAGAATTTTGCCAGTGATTCTCTCAAATTGTATTGCCAAATTGGCATCCAAATTATTGTACTCAAATTTAATGATGTATAATAATAATAAAACCCTCATTTGTTGCACTGGTTTTCTGACATTGGGTTTTTCTGGGGAAAATTGTCCAAAAATAACAGTGTGAAAATTTTGTGCGCTAGCATTTCTCAATTTCCAGCACGCGGCATTTTTATGGTGAAATTTGCAGTTGTGATTTTATTCATTGTTTGTCGTAGCAAATAAATTGCATAATTAAATTTACAGTTAGGAGAAAAATTTCCAGTTGCTGCAATAGTTGAAATTTTCACATGGTATTAGAGCTAATTTGATTAGACAGGAAGCTCGGAAGTGGAAGGGAGAGATCATTCAGATTCAAAGGGAGTATGGCAACGCGATTTCCAAATTTGCGCTGAAGTTGACCAGGGAATTCGAACTGTTGGGCAGAGGGTTCGATTCTTCTAGTACAGGTGACTGGAAAAATCAAAGCCCAGTAGCAGTTCCAATAGGCAGTAGTGAAGCCCGGAAGCAATTCCGGTGAAGCAAATCATTGTTTTCGCTTAGCAGATTTTCTTATTTGGGCACAGAGGGTTTTGCAGAAGTTTGAGCAAAATCAGTGTCAGGTGGAAGAGAAATAGCGCACATGAACACTTTAGTAAATTCTCCAGTATGACCATGGACACATTTGATATTCAGGGGGCTTTAGATTTGTCTTCCAAGTTGGAGGACGAATTTGCTTGCCTAACAGGCTCAGCTTCACGGGGTGTCTAGTATAGATACAGTGGAGCGTCAGCTCACATGACAGGGGTCAGAGAATATTTCTCTAGCTACAAGGAGTAGATGGACTTCCAGATTACAATGAGAAACAAGTCTAAGTGTACTCCAATGGGGAGAGGTACCATCGATTTTCAGAGGGAGTCAGGAGCAAGTATTAATGCTACAGATGTATTGCATGTGCCAGGATTAGGTATGAACCTGATTTCAGAGGATAAGGGTTAAGATATCCACTTCATAAGGAAGAAGGTTTTTGTCAAACACTCGAGCTGGAAGAGGGTGAGACAGATTGGAGTTCAAAGCAACAAGTTGTACATGTTGCAGCTCGACTCTCTAATGACACTAAAAGGCAGTGACCGTAGCAGTGGAAAGGAACTGAATGAGCTATGACATAAGAGAATGGGATATTTACACCACGGAGCACTCAAGATGCTCACGGAGATAGTAACAGGGGTTCCAGAACTTGGCACGAAACATGATGATGTGTGCAAAGGGTGTGTGCTTGGGAAATATGCTAAGCCAGCATTCCCAAGAAGTGACAACAAAGCAAATGACGTGTTAGGACTTATACACTCAGGGATTTGTGACTCAATGTCCACTAGAGCTCTCAGTGGGGCCGAATACTTTGAAACCTTTATTGATGACCATTCCAAAAGAACCTGGATCTACTTCTTGAAGACCAAAGATGAGATCTTCAATAATTTCAAGGAGTTTAAGGCTCTCGTGGAGAATGCAACAAGGAAGAAGATCAAGATGCTTCGCTCAAATAATGGTGGAGAGTATATTGGTAGACTTCACAGATTTTTGTGCAAAGGAAGGCATCAGAAGAGAGTGGACAACTCCATACAATACACAGCAAAATGGGTTAGAGCGGAAAAACAAAACTATAGTTGGGGCTACAAAAGCAATGTTATATGACCAAGATTTGCCCAGGTTTCTATGGGTAGAGGCATGTAACACAGCATTGTATATTCAGAACAAGACTACTCATAGAGCATTGGGGAAGAAAACGCCAAAAGGAGTCTTCACATGGAAGAAGCCAGAAGTTAGTCACTTCAAGATCTTCGGCAGCATTGCTTATTGCCATGTGCCAGATGAGAAGCGCACCAAATTGGGCTAGACTACAGAGAAGGGGTTCCTCGTTGGGTATAGCAAAACCTCAAAGGCATATAGGATCTACATTCCTAGCAATAGGAAGATTGTAGTGAGAAGGGGCGTAAAGTTCATGGAAGATTGAGCTTTCAAGAGATCTCGTGAAATGCTTGTAGGTGATCAGAATCAGCCAGCTAAAGCTCCATTGATCCAGCAGCAAGGAAGCCACAAGCGCTTATCTAGGTGGATGTTGGTGGCCACCCACCTATCCCATTTGGACCCCCACAATTGTCTCTTTTAGTTTTTTCAGTTTCCTAAATTGTAGCACAGTTTATTATTTTTAGCAGTTTTTCGGGTCCTGAACTTCCGAAGTCGTTTTGAGGCCCTAAACGATGTTTTTTGGGAAATATGGAGGCAACATGGGTCCATGGACCGATGTTGCCCTTCCCAAAGTGGTAGTGCTCGGATAGATCTTTCTAACAAGCTATTGTACACATCAAACGGAGATCGTATGCCAAAGTTACGACCCCAGGAAATTGATGTACCAATTTACCCAAACAGGGCCCACAATTTGGTGTTTCATCTTCTAGGGTTAGGTTTTGGGACGTGAAGGGTTTTCCATTGTTTCTCAACAATAAATAGGCCTTCGAGCCTCATTGTAACACAGTTCAGAGGCATGTAGCAGCCACGTCTCTGCTCAGAGATAAGCTACCATAGCCCTAGCTGGTTTATTTCCATTTCTGGTTGTAAGCATATTTCAGTATTTTCCATTAATAAAATGAAGCATTATTTCCACTGCATCTTTGTGTTATGGTTATCTCTGTAATTTGTTGCATTCCCGTTTAAATCCGGATCAGTGGTATTAGAGCGGTCTTCTTTTTCTCTGTTTTTCTTTGCATGTCCCCAACGAGGTCGGGAAATAAGGAGTTAGGGCTTGAAATAGTCGAACCTTTGCAAGACCAACCTCAAAAATCCCGACGACCTCCCATGGCGGATGAGAAGAAAGATGAGGGGGCAGGAGATCCTATCAAAATCTTGCTCGAAGAAGCCCTCGAGCGGCAAAGGAACGCGATGATGGATAGCTTTGCGCAAATCCTTCAGCGGCTACCCAAAAGCAATGCATCAGCTTCCAGTAGCTACTTTGGAAATGCCACGCCCTTTAAGGTACAAGTTAATTTTGAAATCCCCATCTTCAAGGGTCAAATAGATGCAGATGTCGTAGATAAATGGTTAAATCTGCTAGAAGGATATTTTTTTGTTCATGAATTTTCGAGTCGGGAAAAGATTGTTTTCGCTCTTCTCAAAGCAGCGCCTCACATCAAGGACTGGTGGGAAACCTACTGCGAGCAGAAGGATGAAAATACGGGCTCACTATTTTCAACCGCACCCACTTGGGATTCATTCCGGGATGCCATCAAGGAGCAATACTACCCTGTCAAAAGCTATGAGGACAAATACATCAAATGGACCACACTGAGGCAAGGGCGGGACCAAGATGTGCCTGAGTTCACAAACATTTTTCACACCCTTCACACACAGTTGGGTATCAAACATTCTAATCTGCATCTGGTACTCAAATACCGTGGCTGCCTACACAGATACATCCAGGAAGAAGAGTTCCTAAACATCTCCTCGCTCGGCACAGCATACTGATACGCTGTCAAAATCGAGCAAAGGTTCAAACAGAAGAAGCGAGACTTTGGATCTGCAAATCCGAAACCCAAAGGACAAAGCCAAGGCGGGGTGACCCAAGACAACCCGTCAAAGCCGCAAGAAAAGAACAACACCATGAAACCGAAGAAGGACACAGGAAAGTGGTGTGAGTTCCACAAGAGTCCCACTCATAACACAAGTGAGTGTCGGACCAAGCAGTCGCTAGTGGCTGAATTGAAGGCTTCTGAATCAGATGCATGTTCCGACCCTGAGCCAAAACCCGACAAGGGGAATGGCAAAGGGAACCAGATCATTGATGCAGATCCCAGTGCCATTGTTGCCACCGCCAAGATCCAGAAGAATGAGCCCGAAGACCCAGAGGAGGGGGAGCGTCTTTTCCACTCACAGATGTGGGTGAAGGGTTTGCCGCTGGAATTCATTGTCAACAGTGGCAGCCAAAAGAACCTCGTTTCAGCAGAGGTCGTGAAGTGGTTGGGCCTACAGACTACAACACACCCACAGCCGTACAGTATTGGGTGGCTTCATGAAGGACGAGATCTCAGAGTTCGCCAACAGTGCCGCCTTCCCTACAGCATCAAGCCCTTCACAGACGAGGTATTGTGTGATGTTACACCTCTGGATGTTTGCAATGTACTATTAGGCCAGCCATACTTGTGGAGGCGACATGTTGTGTATGAGTCAAGGCCTCGAGCTATCATTAGTTCTTTGGATAATTCATTATACAGGATACCGGAGGTAGCTCTACTTACCGCCACCTCTTTGATCACTGCTAAGAAAGGCAGCAAGCTCATCTCCCAGACTAGGAAATTCATCTGTCTGGTTCGCTCCCAAAGTAAGGGGAAGATCGTCACCACATCCATGACCCCCTGCAAAGGGTTCCTCCACGCAGCAGCAACAACAAAGGGATACGGTCATGACAGAACACAGGAACAACTTCTCCTCACCCACAAGGGTACCACACAAGCTTTAGGTGGGCAACAGAGCCTAGTTGCATCTGCAGAAAGAACGCCTTACGAGAGCCCATCAGAAGTTCCGACCACTCTAACATGGTCCTTACACCAGTACCAAGGCTAAGGGAAACAATGCTTTGAAGCACAACATTCCTCCATTCCTTCACTTGCACCGAGTATTTAATGTGGACCATTGTCGACCATGCTTCCCACCATTTCTGGACACATCAAAGATTGCAGAACAACTCACCAGAGACTCGGCTTAGCAAAAGCTTCCTCATCCCAGGGAGGAACGCAACGCGATGGGGACCATTGCTTCCTAAGGGGGGAGGAATGATCCAAGTGGATGTTGGTGGCCACCCACCTATCCCATTTGGACCCCCACAGTTGTCTCTTTCAGTTTTTTCAGTTTCCTAAATTGTAGCACAGTTTACTATATTTAGCAGTTTTTCGGGTCCTGAACTTCCGGAGCCGTTTTGAGGCCCTAAACGACATTTTTTGGGAAATCTGGGGGCAACATGGGTCCATGAAGTCGTAGTGCTCAGATAGATCTTTCTAACGAGCTATTGTACGCATCAAATGGAGATCGTATGCCAAAGTTACGACCCCAGGAAATTGATATACCAATTTACCCAAACGGGGCCCACAATTTGGCGTTTCATCTTCTACGGTTAGGTTTTGGGATGTGAAGGGTTTTCCATTGTTTCTCAACAATAAATAGGCCTTCGAGCCTCAGTGTAACATAGTTCAGAGGCATGTAGCTGCCACATCTTTGCTCAGAGATAAGCTACCATCGCCCTCGCTAGTTTATTTCCATTTCTGGTTGTAAGCATATTTTAATATTTTCCATTAATGAAATGAAGCATTATTTCTGCTGCATCTTTGTGTTTATGATTATCTCTATAATTTGTTGCATTCCTGTTTAAATCCGGATCAAGGGCAGCGAATGGGACCACCAGTGGCACAGTCACAGGGATCCAATATAGTGACCAGTACTAGCATTTCCTTAGGTGCAGGGGATCTAGTGAGATCACAGGAGACGGAGCAGCAGAGACAGGATGAGGAGGATTTGGTTGAACCTCCCACATTAGTGTTCGAATTAGCAGAGAAGTTCGTCAAACATTGAGAGATGCAGAGGAGTTCAGTGGAGCTCCTAGAACAAACAAGAGAGAGCACAGATAGCTTGACAAGTGCCAAGCATTAGTGGTTGAGGCTGCAGAACCTTCCAGCTTTTAGGAAGCCACACAACATCAGGTGTGGGTAGATGCCAGGTAGAAGAGTACAACTCTATCATGAAAAATGATGTTTGGGAGGTGGTGTTGAGGCTTGAGGACAGGTCACTTGTAGGTTCTCGGTGGATCTACAAGATCAAGTACGCAGCAGACGACAGCGTGGAGAAGTACAAGGATAGATTCATGGTAAAGGGGTATGCACAGAAAGAAAGGATAGATTATGAGGAGACCTTCACCCCAGTTGCCAAATACACTTTTATCTGGTCAGTTATATCCCTAACAGCTAAGATGGGGTGGAAGATTCACCAAATGGACATCAAGCCAACATTCTTGAACGGGGTGATAGAGGAGGTGTAAATAGAACATTCAGAGGGCTTTGAGACTCATGAAAGGCGCACACATGTGTGTAGGCTAAAGAAAGCTCTATACAGGCTCAAGCAGGCTCCTAGTGCGTGATATGGTCAGATTGACAGCCACTTGCAGCAGATGGGATTCATCAAGAGTGACGCAGATCCCAAACTTTACTAATTAATTGTAGAGGATGAGCCACTCATCCTAGTTTTATATGTTGATGACCTCTTCTTCACAGGATCATTAGGGCTTATAGAAGACTGCAAGAGGAACCTGGCAGCAAAGTTTGATATGAAGCACTTGGGGTTGATGCACTATTTTCTAAGATTGGAAGTGTGGCAGAAGTACAGGGAGATCTTCCTTGGTCGAGGAGATATGTTACAGATATTATGAAGAGGTTCAGAGCGCTGGATTGTAGACCCATGCCTACACCCATGATCACCAACTAGAAGAAAATAGATGCGTCATATGACAAGGATGTTGAGCCCACCTTGTATAGAGAGCTCATCGATTCTCTCATGTATCTAGTCAACATTAGGTCAGATATTTGTTTCGTAGTGAATACTCTCACTCAGTTTATGGTGGAACCAAAGATAGTACATTAGACAGCAGTGAGGCACATTTTGAGGTATGTGCGTGGCAAAATAGAGTATGGGTTGAAATATACCAGAAGGGATGACGTCGGACTATGTGGGTTCGCAGAAGCAGACTAGGCAAGCAGTTCAGTAGACAAGAAAAGTACCTTTGGGTACTGCTTTAGCGTTGGATCAGAGAGTTTCTTGGTGCAGCAAGAAGCAGAAGTTAGTAGCACTGAGCTCTGTAGAAGCAGAGTATATGGCAGCCAACACAACTACATGCGAAGATATATGGCTTTGGAAGCTATTGGTGAGCTTGTTCAGGCAAAGGATGGAGGTGACCAATGTCTAATGTGATAATTAGAGTTGCATCAAGCTCTCTGAGAATCGAGTGTTTCATGATAGGTCGAAACACATAGATATTTGGTGTCATTTCATCAGATATTGTGTGCAGCGTGGAGTGGTCCAACTATAGTATGTTCCCACAGATGAGTAGGTTACAGATATACTTACGAAAGCTCTAGGGAGAGCTAAGTTCGTCTATTTCAGAGAACATATGGGTATATTGGAGAACCCGTTTCAATAGCAGGGACAAAATATTTTGGATGTTTCTCAGTTGCAATAGAAGCAACAACAGTGAGAGGGAGTTGCAGTGCAGATGCAGAGTTGGCAGCAATATAACAGTGTCAGCGGCAGCATAGATGTAATATTAGAGTTGCGCAATAGTTGGTGGGTAGTGGCAAGCAGTCACAGTGGCCAAATATCAGCATTGTGTACAGAGGTTGATGCAAAGACAGGGTGTTGGAGTAGTTCAGCACTAGAACACCTTCCTCGCTAAGAGGTAGTGTTAGTTTTTGTAGCATCAAAGGTATTCTAGTCTCGAAACTTTGTGGAGAGGCTAAAACACATGAGTTTTCCAAAACCCAGAAATTGTTTTTGAAAATTCCACCTAGAAGTATCTCAATTAGATTATTAGCTTATTTTTAAATATTTCCTAAGTCTAAACTTAGGTAACTGGGTTAATTAATCAATATTAATTGAGAAAGGTGTGAATCATCTAGAAACTCACACGAATTAATCCAGAAATGATCTCAACAATCGATTAAGTTTTAATCATGGTCGTTGGAGTCCCAATTGGAGATTATAAGAAGAGGTCGATGGGTAGATGGAGAACACACTAGGGCAGATACCCAATGATCTAGACAGTTCAATTTTCCAGTGCAGGTGATTCGGTAGGAGAGATATCGAGTAGTAGCAAGTGACAAGGGAGTGAGGTAGTATTTCGGTGGAGGTTTCCAATGCTGGAAGAGTCAGTTTGAGGGAGAGCGAATTTTCCCATGGAGAGACTGCGCAAGGGCTGTGTAAGCAGCACGCAAAGGCAGTTAGATCTAGTCATAGGAGGGTTTGATTCAGGTGCAAAAGGCTGAGAATTAGTGCAAAAGGTCTAGCAAATCATCTCCAAAGGCAGAGACAACAACAGCAACAACAATCAGCAGTTTCCGGAGGCAGAGCAGAAGGGCCTATGCAAGGCTTGCACAGAGGCTGACGCATTGGCTAAGAGGACGACCTATAGAGCCAGTGTCTAGCGCTGATTTCAGTCATGGGGTGAGGAAAATTCATCACAAGAATTTTGCCTGTGATTCTCTCAGATTGGATTGCCAGTTTGGCATCCAAATTATTCTACTCAAATTCACTGATGTATAATAATAATAAAACCCCCATCAGCTACACTACTTTTCCCACACTGGGTTTTTCCGGGGACAATTATCCAAAAATAACGGCGTCAAAATTTTGTGCGCGCGCTAGATTTCTCAGTTTCCAACATTTTATTTTCTGCAGCGTTTTTATGGTGAAAATAACAGTTGTGATTTTATTCATTGTTTGTCGTAGCAAATAAACTGCATAATTAGATTTATAGTTAGAAGAATAATTTCCAGTTGTTGCATTAGTTGAAATTTTCACATGTAGGGGTTTTTGGTTGCATCGTGACCATAGTATGGACATGTTTGGCCATAGTTTTTCTATGATACAGTTCATGGGCCTATATTTGATACTTGTCTCTAAGTTGATACCATTGTAGGCTTAGAATGGCATGCAATCCTATGAGGTCTTCTCATAACTCCTAGACTAGATCATATGAAACCCACTAGGGGTTTATCTTCATGGTATCATTGAGTTACAATAGAAGGACCTTTCTACTGAAATTTCAGAGAGCTTTTTGTTGGCTAGATGGTTTTTTCTATCGATATTCATTTGATTCCATACAAAGACTTTCAATATCTTCAGTGTTTGTTGTACACATTAATCATAGCTAGTTCGGGGGCAATCAACTCATGCACTTCATCATATTTCATTTAGAGATGCCACATTAGCACTTGAAAAAAGGGACAATGTATCTATGAAGCCAAGGCAAAATCTAGCTTATATGGATCAATTTCAGTGGAAAATTACGACGTCAAAATTAGGGAGAGGATAATCAAATGCCATGAGATCAGAGATTCAAAATCTCTGGTAGATTATTGTCTTTTCAATGGTTTGTTGGATCATTTACATTATCAAACAACAGGCTCTTATGATAATTCAGGAGTGTAGGTATGCTAGAGATAAATAATGCCTCTCATTTTAAATATTAGTTGAAATTGTTGACTGCATATTCAAAAGATTCATTAACAAGGCAAGAAGGACGATCCCTTAACTAGGGTATTTTATGGCCATAATTGGATAGATATCTTTAGAGGATATTCAATCTAATAAAAGCAAATGGAATCTGTAGAATCTTTTGACAAGGTCAAAGGGAATTAAATAGGGGCCGACCTGTACCACTCATTTCTAAGGCCGACTTATTCCAAGTCCTAAGTTAGGGTCAACACATCTTCATTTGAAGACTGAAAAGTATTTATACACTTGTTTAAGGTGCATTTTCATGCTTATTTATGACTTCTTCAGCACAATAGTGCACCACAATAGTGATTTGCTTTTGTTTTGTCTCATATACTAGGATATATTGAGGGATCATTCTACTACAATTCATTAAGATGTCAAGAAATAAATTACAATAGATTTCCCATAGCAAATTTTTGGAGGCTTTAACTTATGGTAGCAAGACAACACTTCACCACATATTCTAAATTTGTGGTTTTAACCCTATACAGTTGATCGTTGCAAACAGATTCTTCATAAAACAGAAAAGATGCAATGGCGCACACATTAACACAATGATGTTACTTTGGAAACCCAAACTAAGAAAACTAGAAATAGTTTTCAATATATTCATCTTTACAATATTACAATACAATATATATATCCTACGACATCCAAAAGTTGCCAATGCCATTCTCCTTGGGCTAGAATACAATCTTAGTTCCTTAACCGAAATTACAAAATCATGGGATAAACAACTTTGTGTCACAAAAATGCTAAAAGTGAAAGTCGTGCCAAAAACCACCAAAAAAGGACACAAAAACCGCCCAATAAAATTTTGGTGGCATTGCACTCGGTGCACGGTACAACACTTGGAGGTAATTGTGCAAAGAATATAAGATAAACCCAACATTCTCCCATTGTTCCTCTACACCAAAAGAACTTCTTGGTGCTCATAGATTTTGTTAATAAATTTGTAACATTTTTCAAAGTGTCTACCTTTACCAGTAGCACCGTTTTGTCTTCAATCATATCTCTCACAAAGTGATACTAAACATCAATATGCTTTGTTTTATATAATAACAAATTGGGTCATCCGCTAGGAATTTTGCACTCTGACTATTGCAATCCATCCTTACAGCTTGTTGTACCAACCCAATAACTTAACACAATCTTTGTAACCATACTACTTCCTTACTTGCATGAATGGTAGCCATGTAATCAACTTTTGTAATTGAAAGTGTCGTAACCAATTGTCTCTTGCTCATCCAATTGATTGCTCCTCCAAACAGGTTAAACACGTACCCACTTGTATATCTTTTGCGATCTAAGATCTCTAGCCCAATCTACATCAACAAATCCATATATGTCCAATACTCTATCCAATCCTGGTCTTCCTTGGTAGCACAATCCAAAACCAATAGTGCCACACTATCAAATTTCCAAAACCAACCAGATTTATTTTCTCACGACAATTTATTTTATTGCCAACAATTTATTTATGTAGCCAAATAAATATTGAGTTACTAGCAAGTAAAATCACTGGTATTTTTAACTTCTAGAAATTAATATATGCAGTGAATTTAAATCAGAGAGATCAATCACACATTGCAAAAAATAATTCACCTACAACAATTTATTGTCATCTATTAATCTAGAAAATCTAGGTTTTCAACCCATAGAGAAACAAGAAAAAATACAATAACTAGAACTTGTAACTCATCCCCCACAAGATGAATTCGACCCAAGGAATTTAGCCACTTGGAAATTGGCCTAGAGAAATTCAACCTAATAAATCAGCTAGCATTGACCTTCGCCCTCCCTGCAAGCTATCACAGCGCCCTCAAGAAAACTCAACCCCCCAGCAATTCAGCTTTCTCCAAATCAAATCAACCTTCCTCCAGCAACTCAATCGTGCAATCTCCTCAACTCGACCTCTTGGATTTGCCTTCAATTCACCCATACTTCTCCTCCTTTGCACTCCAGTCTACTGAGCTACTTGCAGTAGAGAAAAACCCTCTCTGTGATGACCCGCTCTCTTGAGTTATTGTTGTCGACTCACTTGTGTTTTCACCTTTTTGCAAAGCTTCCTTTATAATCATTATTAAGTCTAAATCCCTAACCCTAATCTCCCTTCTAGAACATCTTGGAGATCAATGGTTGAGATTATTTCTAAGTCACTTAAATAATTAAATTATTTATCCTTAGAAAATGGCCTAATAATCCACAATAATTAATTGACTTTAATTATTGTACCTTTCCTAAGATAGACTTACGAAAAAAGGCATAAATCACTTACTCCACCAAGCAAGTACCTACAACCTAGAGAGGCAATAAATCATCTCCCACATGCCGAGACACCAAGCCTATGCAAAAGACCTTCCAAAGCTACTACTAGCTTCAACACACACAAATTCCTGAAAACTCTCTTTAACATTGTTCGATGCTCCTTCCCTGGTTTTGATGTATATCTGCTCAATACTCCCTTTGCCTGTGCACTGCTCGATCTAGTACAAACCATTGCATATATCAAGCTTCCAACCGCACTAACCTATGGAACATGGGACATGTCCTCCTCCTTTTCCTTTTTCATAGGACACCGAGTTGTTGATAACTTTACACCTACAGGAATAGGGACCTTTATCCCTATGCATGTGCAATGTTCGGTCTAGTACACACCATTGCATATATCAAACTTCCAACCGCACTAACCTATGGAACATGGGACATGTCCTCCTCCTTTTCCTGTGTCTTAGGACACTGTGTTGCTGATAACTTTACACCAACAAAAATAGAGACCTTTACTAGTTTGCACTACTACATATTAAACCTCAACAATATTGTCTCAACATACTTCCTTTGATTTAACTAAAGTTTTATTTTTCGTGATCTCTTTTAATTTCCATTCCCAAAATGAAATTGCAACATTAGGATCCTCCATATCAAATTTAGAGGGCAGTTGAGTTTTCACTTCCTAGATGATTTCACCATAATTTCCAATCAACAACATATCATCCACAAGCAAGACCAAATAAATAAGATGATCACCAACTAATTTGAAATACACGGTGATATGCTTTGCTCCTTGTGAAGCTAACTTCCAATATATAAGTATCAATTTTTTGATACTACATCTTTGGTGATTGCTTTAACCCATATAAAGACTTTTTCAGCCTAAATACAAGCTCTTTCCTTCTCTTCATTAATAAGTCTTTTGGCTACTTCATGTAGATTTCTTCTTCCGCATCCCCATGTTGGAATGTTGTCTTCACATCCATAATTTCTACTTCAAAATCAAAAGCAACAACAACAAATAACATAAATCTAATAGAAATTAACTTGGCATTAAGAGAAAAGATCTCACCAAAGTCAATTCGCTCTACTCGAGACTAACCTTTCACTACTAACCAAGCTTTGTATTTCTCCACTTTGCCTTCTACATTTAACCTCTTATTAAACATCCATTTGCTACCAATGATATTTCTTCTAGCTAACAACCCCACTAGATCCCAAGCCTCATTCTTGTCCAAGGCTACCATTTCTTCTACCATGGCCTTCTTCCATAGTTTGCCATCTTCTCAATCTACTGCCTCCCTAACAATTCTATGATCATCATTAGTAATAAACAACACAAAATTTGAACGAAAATTGGGTGAAGTATACCCCTCTCTAGCTACCTTCTTTCCCAAAACTGATCTCCTCAATACCGAAATATGTGGTTCTTCTTCTGATTCTTGTTCTTTTGTAGAGTCTAATTCATCATCCTTTAGTTAAAACTCTATCTTCTTTGATTCTTTCTCCCTTGGTATGTCTTCTTGTTTGACAACATCTTTGATTTCTCTAAATATCAATTTCGATTATACACAACTTTCTAAGTTTATGGGTTTGAAAACATATGATTTTTTTGAACCATCCTTACATCCAATAAAGATACATTTTTAATCTTTGTTATCTAGCTTACTACTATTCTCCTTTGGAATTTGTACATAAGCATCGCAGCCAAATACCTTATGATGTTTAAGAGAGATTTTCTTAACAATCCATACCTTATGTGTATTCTTGTCATCCAACGTTGACGAATATGATCTATTTACCAGGTAACACACAACGTACACTGCCTCTACCCAAAAATTTTGTCCTAACCCAACACCACTTAGCATGCCCCTTACTTTTTCCACCAACATCCTATTCATCCTTTCTGCAACTCCATTCTATTGAGATGTGTATGGAGTAGTCTTCTACCTTGCTATATTACACTTATTACATAATTCTTTGAATTCATTCTTGTAGAATTCTCCATCATTATCTGTCATTCTTGTAGAATTCTCCATCATTATCTGCAATCAACACCTTCCTATATCTAATTTTCCACAAGAGCCTTAAACTCTTTGAATTTGTCAAAGACTTCATATTTCATCTCCAGGAAATAAATCCATGCATTCCTCAATAAGTCAACCATGAATGAGACAGTACACAAATTTACTAGGGATTGAACCAACATCAAAGGAGAATCTTACACCAATTGTAATATTCCCTCTATCCTCATGACACCAAAGGAGAATCTTACCTGATTTCGCTTCCCATATAAACAATGTTCACAAAAATCAAAATTTAGAGAGCAATTGGTCATACCTTCTACCAAACCATTACCATGCATCACTCAAAGGCCCTTCTCTTCAATATGTCCCAATCTTTCATATTAGAACATAATTTTTCCTCTCTTCAGCTTCAGTCTCAGAAACAACAAAACTATTGCACCCATCACTAACAATGTTTCTCAACAACTTAGACAATGTTCCAATCTAAAGTTCTATTAGCGATATCATTGCTCCTCGAACCATCCTGCAGGTATCCTTTTCAAACATCGTTTTTACACCTACATTGCTCATCTTGCTTTAAGAAATCAATTTTTTTACCAATCTTGAGATGTGCAAAAAACCAGGGAGTGTTCTAATCCTTCCACCCATGGACTTTCACTTGACTTTTCCTTGTTCAATGATTCTGAATGTTGAGTCATCTCCTAGGAAAACAACAACACCATCATATCTTCTATACCCACAAAACCCCTTGTGAGGAGTCATATGAAATGATGTGTCTGAGTCAACCAACCATGCCTCGTGATCTACATGTGTACTTGAAAAAACTAAGTAAACTTCCCCTCTTTCGTCTTAGGAGCTTTCTATTTATGTAGAAGGAGTATCATTAGATCCCTTCCCTTTCTCAAAATTTTAAGATCTATAGTCTTTCTTGTAATGCCCTTTTTTTCCACATTTCCAACATACTTTTACAAATTTTCCCAGAGAATAGATCTTCCTTTGGATTTAGATCTCCCACTTGAGGACTTATTTTATTTCTATTACGGGAGCGTCTTCTTACAGACAAGGCATCTGTGTTCTAACTCTATGTTTTCCATCTCATCTTTGAAAATAAGAATGAGACTATTTCATCGAAACTTAAAGCAGTTGCATTACTACCTATGCCAACAACTAGACTATCCCACAAGTCCGGTAAAGAAAACAACTAATACTCTATCTTCATTTAAATCTTAACATCATCAGATGATAGTTAACTTACCACAATATTGAAGGGGTTCAACTACCCTGCCATTGAGTCTCCACCTTCCATCCTCAAGCTATAGAACTTTTTTCGTAGGAACAATTTGTTCACCAAGAACTTAGGCTGGTACAAAGCCCCTAACTTGTTCCACAAAGTCTTTGTTGTAGCTTCTCCTAGAATATTCAGTAATATTGAATCTTATGAGAGATTTTTCGGCGTAAATCACAAGATATTTCATTTGTCGACGCGTTTCGAACCACACTACACCAACTAGTGTGGTTCATCGTCGGGACAAGTTGAATGAGCAGATTAGGCTTTGCAAGTTAAATAGATAGAGCAGAAACTCCAACGGATGTATTCCATAACCAGGTAACGGCTAGATATACCTATATTGACAACGGCTAGATTTCACTGGATTAGGGGAATAACCAATATTTAATTAAAAAATTAACTTTGGTTAGTTAAATTCTTATTAAAACAAAAGTAAATGGACCCTTTTTAACCACTTATAGTTATAAATATATATTAAAAAAAATTTAAAACCTAAATGAATTTACATTAATAGTTAGTTATCAAAGTTGTTATATCTAAAATTAGAGTATTAATAGTTAGCTATAAAATTATTAAATATATAAGAAATACATAAATATCTAGATATATAAGTCAAATGGACTGTTCCATATATAATAAATATTAAATTAATTCTAAACTAAATTAATTATAAATAATAGTTATGTGTAGAAGTTAAACAAATATATAAATAATAGAGTAATTTAAGGTTATGATAATAGAGTAATTTTAATTATAATTATGATATTAAAAATATATATAAATAAATTATAAAATAAATTAATTTAAATAAATAGTAAGTTATCCAAGTTATTAAATCTAAATATTAGAGTGGTTATTATTAAAAAGCTATAAATATTAGGTAATACATAATAGTAAGTTTAATATTATTTTATAATGTAGTTAAAGGGACAGTTTTTACATTATAATATTAAAATATATTAAGATAAATTGATTAAAAATAATTAATTTTAATTCAATGGTTATTTTACAAAAGTTAGATAATATTAGAGTAATTTAAGGGTTAGAAAGAAAATTTTTAATATTTAAAACTAAAGGTAAAAATAATCAAATATTAATTTCAAGCTTATTTTCTTTAAGTTATTAGTATAAAAAAGGGCTACTACATTACCTCAGACTATATGAACCTCAAGGAACAAAGGCCCCAATAAACAGGAAACCAGGGGAAAAAAAATTAAAAGACAACAAGAAAAAACCAAAACAAAGGGAAGGGAAGGCAAGAAGACCACGACTAGGAGGAGAGCACTGGGACCCAGCAACTACTGATCTTCCAGCCATCCTCTCTATTGAGATTGTTTGGCCTTTTTTCGATCTCAAGCGCTTCCCTAAATTTACGGTGATGGAAATGGGACACTCTAGCAATCACACTAGCCTCCTCAATGCAGACATGATGATTGGTTTTCTCCACATGCTCTGCTAAAGCAGAAGACTTGGCTCTTCTATGCTTAAGGTCAGTTGCGTGCTCACTAATCCTTTGATTAATGGAACGACCAGTCTCACCAATATAGGGATTCCCACATGAACAAGGAATAATATAAACCCCTTTCATGTCCTTGGGGTCGATACGATCCTTCACCGATCTGAGGGACTTACGAATGGTATTAAGAGGTCTAAAGGTTGAGGGGACATTATGCTTCTTAAGAATCCTCACAATCCTGTCTGTAGTCCCATGAACAAACGGAAGATGGACACCGGGAATCCTCTCCTTATCTCTTTTAGTTACCGAATTCTTAGCTGCTTTGAGGAAAGCCTTCTGACCCAAGTGCCAAATATAACCGTTCTCAACAAAGACATCAAGGAAATGGGATTTCTCCTCCTCGCAGCTCTTATCATCAGAGATCCTTAAGGCACGAGTAGCAAGGGTGTTGAGAAACCCCAACTTCTGAGCCGGGAAATGGTGGGAACTAGCATGAAGATATTGCTCCGTATGAGTTTTCTTACGAAACACTCGATGGAAGAGGGAACCATCACTATTCTTAGAGATAAGAATTTCAAGGAAAGGGAGGCAGCCATCGACTTCCTGCTCCTTCGTGAACTTAATGGCCGAGGATTGATTATTGAGATGATCGAAGAAGAGGTCTAACTCCTCTTGGCCATGAGACCAAATGGCATTAGTGTCATCTACATATCTTTTCCAAAGCTTAGGCAAGAGGCGGGCTGAGTTAAGAGCCTTGGATTCAAAATCCTCCATAAAAGGATTCACAACATCAGGGGAAAGGGGTGAGCCCATGGCAACACCACAGGTTTGCTCAAAGAACTCCCCTTCAAAACAGAAAAAGGTCGAAGTGAGGCAAATCTCAACTAACCGAGCGGTATCAGGATCGGTTAGACGGTTGATAACTTCCATGGCCTCATTTATAGGGATGCAAGTGTACAGGGAAACCACATCAAAACTGACCAGAATGTCTCCAGAGTCTAGCTTAATGTCCTTGAGCTCCTCGATAAAAGAGGTCGAGTCTTTAACGAAGGACCCTATACGACCAACTAAGGGTTTAAGCTTCAAGGCAAGAAACTTTGCCAGAAGATAGGTCGGACCACCAATGATGTTGACTATGGGCCTAAGGGGAGCTCCTTCCTTATGAATTTTTGGGAGACCATAGATTCTAGGCGTGATAGGATTGCTCTCAATGAGTTTACTGTGCAGGGGACCCACTGAGCTACTGGATTTAATGGCAAGGGCCACATTCTTAGAAACACAATCGTATTGTGCTCTTTTCCTTTCGATCTAACTTGGTCCAATCTCCTGTTGACATCCCTGTTGGTGCAATATTCAAATCTATAGTGATCCATTAAGCTTTGTCCACCAACAGATATTCCATTTTAAGCTTCCACAACTCAAAACTCCACCCATTGTATTTCTTGATCTCTATCTTTGAATTGTTCACCATATCCTTCCACCACAAGAATCGATTCCCTAAATCTCCCATTGTAACAAGGTCTACCATAGGCCCGAACCAAAACCGCTTAGCCACAAAAACATCCCCTTGAAGTCAAAACTACTTTGATACCAAATTTCAGGTTTAACAATGTATAGTTAATTGTTGCAAACAAATTCTTAATAAAATAGGAAACATGCAATAGCACATACACATTAACACAAAATTTTCCCTAAAAACGTAAACAAGAAAAGCTAAAAAAATAATCAGTATATTTATAATATTACAATACAATATGTATATTCCATGGTATCCAAAAGCCGACAATCCATTTTCCCTAGATTAGAATACAAGTGTAGTTCTTGTTGCCACACAATCTAGCAAGGGCCCTAGAAGGGGAACCTAAGAGACACCTATTAGACCAAATGACAACAATGGGACAAAGACCCATTGTCACCTCAGTCAGCGTCCCCTACTCTTTACGAATTTTCACCGATGGGAGTAGTCCGGGTAGATAAGAATCAATCTAAAAGGAAGCGTCAATGATCTATGTTAAGTGATTCCACTAAGTCCATTCAAGGAGATACTCAATTAAGGCTTAGTAATAAGCTCTCCAAGAAATACCTAGGAAGGAGATCTAGTTCTAGGGCTTGGAATATGTAATAAGATTAGGTATGCCTAGAATCAGGATTCCCAAAACGAGATAGGACCTATCAAGAAGCTTTGCAAGATGATCTATTGCTTCAAAATAGGTTTTCACTATACTTGAGAGACCTAGAGAGGGCCCACACAAGACCTAGGATTCATGAATTATCGTGGGAGGAGTTTCTTCTTAGTGCTTACTAGTTCTAGATCATGAAAGGGTCTAAAATGATTTATTCCTTCAAATACTATGCTTAAATGACCCTTAAAGAAGACCATCTCATCCAAGACGCTCAAGATAGGCTTCCAAAGACATAACTACGACACAAGTTTTATTGCAATCTAACTGTGGGAATTACACCAAACTTTGAGATTCACTAGAGGAGACACCAATGTAGATTCCTATCCAAACGGATTTGAAAAATACCTTGAGATTCACTAGAGGAGACACCAACGTAGATTCCTGTCCAAATGGATTTGAAAAATACCACCTCTAATGAATTTCACAGGGTGCACTAGCTAGGTTGTCTAGGAAAAGGGACCAAAAATTTTGGAGAGAAAAGAGAAGGAAAGAACAATGACCACCAATTATACTTGGACCAGTGCCTTGTTCTTGGGCTATGGAATCTATGATGATTACACCAAACTTTGAGATTCACTAGAGGAGACACCAACATAGATTCCTATCCAAACGGATTTGAAAAATACCTTGAGATTCATTGTAGTAGACACCAACGTAGATTCCTGTCCAAATGATTTGAAAAATAGCTCCTCTAATGAATTTCACAGGATGCCCTAGCTAGGTTGTCTAGGAAAAGGGGCCAAAAATTTTGGAGAGAAAAGAGAAGGAAAGAACAATGACCACCAATTTTACTTGGACTAGTGCCTTGTTCTTGGGCTATGGAATCTATGATGATTACAAATTTGGCCAAATTCATCTTCAAGGAGGTCAAAGAATGATGCCATAGCAACCAATCTTCAACAAGTACCTACTCAACATCTATGACTTTTCATGGAAAAAAACTAAATCCCATCCACTAAGAACATTCATCTAATATCATGTAATGAGTAACATGTGCAATTTGCAATAAAACAATCCTTCACAATGATATTCAATAAATTGGGGCACACAAGATTTAGCTAATTGCAATAATTCCACACATTAAACATTATTCCACTGAAAATCTTGAACAAAATAGCACTTACAAGATGACAAGTGATATATCCAACAATACATAAACAAGTAGCTCCAAGAAAGATCGAAATTTCAACCTCCAAAGATGTTGAATGCATCAATAGAATCTCTAAGTAGCATCCAAGAAAAGTGTAAAATTCTTCTAAGGGAGAAGTTCCAAGTGTTAATGAAGACGATGATCTCTCTCAATGAGAGAGATCACTATTTACATGATCCTCTACCTAATTCGAATTAGCCTAATAGCCCCTACAATCATTGAAATAATGTGCAAATAACAAGTCCTTGGTGACAAGCCCACCAAGTAGCTCATAAAATGATGAAGAAGCCATCCAAAGGGAGCCAAAATGATGAAATCATGGTGTAGAAAGGTCATTGAAGGGCCTCATTGGATCCTCAAGGTGCCATGATGCGAGAGGGCTCCATAAATGAAGGACAAGGGGGTGGCCCCTAAGTCTCTATGTAAAACATCATGTGGTGCTCCAAAGTGCCTTTGGGGCACAAGTAGTGGTCTCATGGGTCTCCTGATAAAAGATAAGACTGTACACTGCTCCAAATGAGGGCTCTGAAGATGGTGCTTGTCATTCCATGTCTCAACAGTATGACAAACTTCCTATGGGCCTCAGATTAGCTGCCAAACCTTGTATACACTGCTAATTCAGTTGGGGGCACTACTGGTCCAAGTGCATTATCTCACATATATGTGGGGCAATGAACAAGCTGCTAAAGGTGTTGACGTTGCTCATGGTATGAGATAATGCTCCCACATGATGGAAACTCATGGTTTTCATCGCATCCCCTACAAGAGTACATATGATCATCTGGTAGGCTTGGGCCCCAATTAAGTTGCTCAGCCCATGATGAAACCACCTGCCAATCCTGTGTAGGATCCAATATGTCTCCTCACCTTCAAGTACGATAATTCATTAGTGCATCTAAGTGGACCAAGCTTGTTAATCAAAGGCACAAATGATACTTCATAATGGGCTTCCATTCCAAATTTGGGGCTTTGGACATGTATTACCTCCCTAGGTAGGATGGCTAATAAACAACCCCTAAAGGGAAAGACATGTCCAAGGTACATCCTCCAAATGATAGGGGTCATGTGAATAATGAAGAGGTAGATAGGGACACAGGGATCTCAAGGCCAAATGCCACAGGCTCAAGGGTGGTAATGATGAGGGAAGTCCATATATTTAAGTGTATGAATGTAGGAGGAAGCAATCGTGGTACATGAGTTACCCCAACCTTTATTTTTCCACCCTTCTTCATTTTCCTTTTGCCTTTCCTTGATTTTTCTTTTATTAAACTGCTCGGGGCTCCAGGGGATGAGAGCATGTTGTGTATGATATAAATAGTGATTACCCCTTTAAGGTGGGGCAGTTCATCACCCACTAGAGGTTGGGACATGCATGGGTTCCTTAATGATGTAGGAGGGCACTAATAGGGGCCCCAGGAACCAGAGTGATGGCCATAATGATAAGGGGTAAAGCTCATGTTTGGCTTTTTCCCACACGCTAATTTTATTGTCCCAGCCATATTTTGCATTTTGGGGTATTATTTCCTTTTGTATGTGGCCATGATATGCTTTTATCTTCTTTTTTTAGGTGCATCAACCTCCGGAGCAATGTTCCAGGCTTGACCCAAACATGTGGACAAGGGGAGGATGTTGAAGAAAATGTAACTAGGTTCGGTCTTCATAAATGTAATTTTGATCTTTGTACTTGTAAAAGAAAAGAATTATTATTTTTGTCATTATCAAGAATGGATTTCTTGCCCATTTGATAGGTCAAGCACGTGTTTAAGTGCTTCTAGGAAAGTCAAAGAGTCAATGTAATTATTGAAGACCCATGTGGGCATGTTACAATGTGTAATCATATGTATTAGAGTAAAATAAATATGTTACGAGTGATCCTCCAAAGCAAAGACAAGTCTCCTCTTCAAGTCAGCTCAAAGAATGAATTTTGGCGCAGTTAAAGTCAAGTCGGCCTCACCAGCTCAAGTCAGCCCAAAAGGAGGAACATGCTCCTATATATAAGGCCATTTGACCTCACAATTAGACCATCAAGTGATCTCTGAAATCAGCGAAGAAGAGAGACAAGAAAAAGGTGTGAAAGGGGAGCAAAAGGGTGCTTCTAGGGCAGCAAAGAAGGAATAGGAGAAACCGAGTTTGGGAGGATTTTTTTTATGGCCTAATTCTGTCACACATACAAAGAAAGGAGTGTTGTTCTGCAGTCACATCAGATCCACAAGAGCAGCAACTTAATAGAGTTTGTTTGGGCTAAGAAGAGACTCCAAATAGGCCTCCATCCTAAGCGAAGGAGGTCCCACATCTAGCGAAGGAAGGGAGAAAGAAAAAGGATCTATCTCAAGCCCTAGATCAGCCACACGTGTGAAGAAATCAGGTCAGCAATAGGGTTAAAAGGGTCAGCCTCTAACTCAGTAATATACCAGACGAAGAGCCTCAATTCTCTAGTCCAAGTATCAAGAAGAAGGAAGATTGCCAAGAGAAGGAAAATAAGGCACCAAAGAAGAGGTCTCTAAGGAGACCTGGGGTTTCTGCAGTTGTCAGAAATAGAGCAAAGGAAAGTGCCATCAGTTGCCGAAAGAAGTGCGAAGGAAGAGATCAAGTTGCAATGCAGAAGAAGGCTTTAATTGAAGAACATAATGGAAGGTACAAAAGAGAGACTGTCTTGTGCTTGGAGGATCTACTGGTCAAGGGTCTAGGGTTTGGCATTTGTCAATTGAAGCTTCAATAAGAAAAATTTGAAGAAGGATTTTCCTCTCTAGGAGAGAGAGGTTTTGCCCTGGCTGAGAGCCAACATCTTGTGTTCTTGTCTCTTTTCTTTTGGTAACTTTTTGATGAAGTAAGAGAACACGCTCTAATAATAATAAGAGAAGATTGTGCTAATAAGAAAAAGGAGGAAAAAAGGAAGAGCAAGGATTGGGGAGCGGGAGCCTGGTGCAGCCTGAGCGAGAGGAACCAGATAACGGGAGCCTGGTGCAGCCTGAGCGAGAGGAACCAGATAGCAGGATAGTGCAGCCTGAGCGAGAGGAACCAGATAGCGGAGCCTGGTGCAGCCTCCGAGGCCGATAGGAGGAATCCGGGGAGCGCGTAAAGAGCCACAGCCAACCACGAGACTGTGAGTAGCTCCAGAGCCATGGCCCCAGGAGGGGGCCGCGAAAGGAAACACCCTTGCCACCTGAGCTAACTGCATTCCAGGATCTAGTTGCATCATGTAATAAATGGCCAGCAACCGAAAACCAGCAAAAGTTTGTAAAAAAAATGGAATCGATCCCCACAGTTGCTCTGCTAATTGAAGAACCCTACAAAGCAGCATTAAACCTAGCAGAACAAGGACTTATTGGCCAGTTCACAAGTTCATGGCCCTCGCCTAAAGCGGTAGAAGCCTAGGTGCAAAGGAACTAGCGATCACTGGTCCAAAAAGGAATAAAAAGCCATTTCGTCGACAAAGGCTTCTTTGTATTCAGATTTGAAAGCAGTAGAAGGCAAGAACCTCATATTCAAAAATGGCCCGTATTCCATGGGGCCTCAGGGTCTCTATCTAAATCAATGGACACCAAACTTCGATCCGACTCAAGATGTGCCCTTGGCTATTCCGGTCTAGGTGTGATTGCCCCATCTACCTCTGCACTACTGGAACCCTAAATCCTTGGAAACCATAGGCAACAAGCTAAGCAAATACATCGACCGAGCAGAAATAAGAGACCAGTGCTCCTATGCGAGAATTTGTGTAGAAGTAGACCTGGAGGAAGGTCTCCCTGAAGCCATTAAACTCACGGTGGCTAACCGGACACACATACAAGTGCTAGACTATAAGCAACTCCCATTTAAATGTCGACACTGTCATGACTATGGGCATTTTGCCAAGCATTGTAAAAAGAAATCAAAGGATGGAGCTAAGAAGGAGAAAAGAGATCAATGGACTCGGGTTCAGAAATCAGGACCAACTAAGCATAGCAACAAGAACAACGGGAAAGTCGTCTCCACTGGGAGGGTTGCTCCCCCCAAAGCCCAAGTAGAAGGAAGCTCAGTCCCACCAATAGCAAACATATCAACAAATCCCTTTGAAATACTCAGCACACCAAAAAAACTCCAAGATCCAATAGATAAAGAGGTTGAACAGCAGGCTAACAACATGGAAGAAAACAAAAGGCAAGAGGAATCAATCCCTCTCGAAATCGCATCCCCAAAAGGTGCCTCTAGCTCCCCAACCTATGCAGATATGACAAGAATGAAGTCCCCTAAGATATCGGGATCCTCAAAAGATGAAACATCTGAGAGGCCCTTGAAAAGAGTGGGGAGGAGATCTAACAGAGAAGCCAAAGAAGAAGAAGCAAAGAGACAAAAAATTCAAGGCAGCCAGACCACTATAGAGATGTCTATCGGCAGAAATACTAGAACCAGGCCTCCCAAGGGAGATGCTGCCCCAACCCCTACCAGTAAATAATGCGATTAGTCTCTTGGAGTTGCAGAGGACTAGGGAACCCATCAAAAGCTGAAGCAATCAAGAGCCTATTAAAATCATAACTTCCCGAGATCCTCATGCTCCAAGAGACTAAAATAGAAGGCGAAGGCCTTTTGGAACTCAGTAAAGTAAAATGGAAAACAAAAGTTGGAAAAGCGGTAAGTGCTAGAGGTACATGTGGCGGGTTAGCCACTCTCTGGGAGGCTAACAAATTCCAACTTGAGAGCTCCTTTCTGACACAGCACTGGATTTACACCGAACTCCGACACCTATCAAGTAAGATAAACATTGCACTCTTTAATCTCTATGTACTTGTCCTTTATGGAGAAAAGGAACAATGTTGGCAAACTCTGATTGATTTTTTGGAAGCATACTCCCTCAACAATATAATTATTGTCGGAGGCTTCAATCTAATCTTAGACCCAAAGGAAAAAAGAGGAGGATCCAGCAGCAAGGACCGTTTCCTTCCCTTAGTGGAAAACTTGATTCAACTATGGGATTTAATGGATTTAAAGCCAAAAAAAGGGTTATACACTTGGACAAATAACAAAATAGGGGACGAGCATATTTCAGCCACGTTGGATAGATTCCTTCTTCAGAGTTCCTTTCTCTCCGAGAAGATGATCATCTCCACAAAAATTCTGCCAAAGTGGAACTCAGACCATACACCCATCCTCCTTTTGCTGGAAGAAGAAGAAAACCTAGGACTAATCCCCTTCCGGTTCAGCCCACTAGGGCAAACAGAGAAGGGTTTTTGGATACAATCAATAAGGCATGGTCCATCCATGTTCTTGGATCACCCAGCTATGTTTGGGAGCAAAAGATAAAAGCCACCAAAATAGCCTTGGAGCAATGGATAAAAAAGCCTACAGTCTCTCCCACTACCCAACGAAAACAAAGCACTAAGCAGTTGTTGGATCTCCAAATGGCCCTGGAGATTCAAGACATAACCAGAGCAGAAATTCATAGTGAGCAAGAACACCAAATCAGCACCCTCGGACATTTAGAGAAGAGGAAGAATATTTGAGGCTCAAGTCACACAATCTCTAGCTTGTGTCTGGAGACAAAAATACAGCGTTCTTCCACAAGCAAATTCAAACCCACCTTTCTAGAAACCACATTGCTGAAATCACCTTGCCAGAGGGGACTGTTCTTAAAGGCACAACTCTGATAAAAGAGGCGACAACCTCCCATTTTTAGCAGCTGTTCAAAGAAGAAGGCGCAGAGGATGATGAGGAAGCTCACAACTTCCTCAAGCATGTTCCAAGGATGGTTAATGAGGAGGACAATGCAACTCTCTTGTAGCCATTCACTGAAGAAGAAATTAGCAATGTCATATGGAAGATGGAACCAGACAAAGCCCCAGGACCTGATGGATTCTCAATACACTTCTATAGACTCTGTTGGGACATCATCAAGGCTGATTTGTACCGAATGATCAGAGGATTCCTACGAAAAGCCAAAGTGGGAGGAAGCATAAACTCCACCTTCCTAGCCCTAATTCCCAAAGAGGCCAACCTGGAGACATTCAACAGATTTAGACCAAGCTCGTTGTGCAATGTGTCCTACAAAATACTCACCAAGTTACTTACTAATAGAATAGAGCCTCTGTTGGAGAAACTCATCTCTCCCAATCAAGGAGGGTTTTTCAAAGGCAAGCATATCCTGGAAAATGTGATACTGGTGCAGGAAATCATCCATTCTAGCCATCAACGCAAAGAGCAAGGTATGCTCATCAAACTAGATATGGCGAACACCTTCGATAGAGTAAGACACTCCTTCCTCCTCCAAGTTCTTTCTGCATTTGGTTTCAGTTCTGAATTTGTAAAATTGATTAAAGCATGCATTGGCGAACCTTGGATAGCCCCTCTAGTAAATGGTAGGCCGGTAAACTACTTCAAAGCTTCAAGGGGAATCAGGCAAGGCTGCCCTCTGTCCCCCTTCCTGTATATTCTGATGGCAGACTCCCTAAGCCGAAAGCTCACAGATGAGAAGCTCAACGGGACACTTCCTGGCATTAGGGTGATTCCCGGAACAACCCCAATCAATCATGCCTTGTTCACCAATGACTCTATCCTTATGGGAGGAGCCTCCATTAAAATAGCAAGAGCCTTCAGCAGGGTAATCCAAAGCTTCTGTAGAGTCTCCAGAGCTATGGTCAACAAGAGAAAAAGTGCAGTGTACGGCTAGGCGGTAGACCAACAATATATACTCAGGATTGCCCAATCCCTAGGCTTCACCAGATATGTCTCTTGGGAAAAATTCAAGTATCTTGGTCTGCCTTTGACCTTGGGTACCACTAAGGCCCCTCATTGGATGGAAATTATCAACAAAATCAAGGCAAAAATGACTGCTTGGGGCGTACAGTGGCTTACCATAGCTGGGAAGCTCACTCTGGTCAAGTCAATTCTCTCATCCCTTCCTATCTATCAGCCTTCATTCCTTTTAGCTCCAAAAATGATGACCGAACAATTAACAAAATTGATTCGAAATTTTCTATGGCAAGGAGGAAAGGGAAACCAAAAAGAAAATCATATAGTAACCTGGGATATAGTGAAAAGGCCAATATCTGAAGGTGGACTTCAGGTAAGAGATCTTGTGCTAGCCAATTTGGCAATGGGAGGGAAGATCCTCTGGAAAATCTTCGTAAGTCAAGTTCTAATTAAAAAATATCTGCACAGACTCTCAATAAAGAATATGGAAGGAGCTTCCCACAAAGGAACCATGTTGTAGAAGCTGTGCAACCAAGGATGGAAATTCTTCAAAGATCAGCTCTACAGAATTCCAGGAAATGGGAAAAGAGTTAGACTGTGGGATGACAAGATCATCGGTCTCCATCCCCTAAATCTTGCACCGGAAATAGCAGACTTGCGTAACTGGCTCATCCAAAAAGGTATCCATAAACTTGCTGACATGTGCACATGGGATTCAGCAGGGAACAGGAGCAATTGGGCCCTCCATCGCCCCCCTGAATGGATGCTCCCTGAACTCCATCAATTATTAGCTAAACTCACTGGTCTGGCTCCCATGCATCTCCACTCGAGGGACAAGTGGGGTTGAGGGAAGACCGGAGCTTACTCAGCTCGGCTAGGTTTTGCAGATCTACAAGAACAACAACAGCATATCCATACTACAAAGCTTTGGAAGCATGTTTGCGACCCATTTGGGCTCCCAAAAATCAACTTCTTCTATTGGACTCTCATGCACAGAAGGACCCTCACTGGGGACAACTTAGAGAAAAGAGGAATCATTGGTCCACACAGATGCCCTCTCTGCTGCAAGGACCAAGAAACGATAGATCACCTGTTCATAGACTGCCCCTTTTCTCAAGAGGTCTGGTTGCAAGCAAATATGGGGCTCAACGCCCAAATCCCTCAGCAGTGTTCAGTTGTTAGTCTTTTCGCAACTTGGAAAAAACACTATCCTCACTCTTTGAATAACAACTCAACATGGACTAAAATCTGGAATGCAATCCCAAAATATATCTGCTAGGGAATCTGGTTGGCTAGGAATGAAGCCATCTTCAACAACAGACTTCAATCCACCAACACAGTGGTTGCCAAGGCCAAAGCTCTGCTACTGGAAACTTTTGAAAATCGACCACATAAGTCAGACAAACCCCTACTCCCTGAAGAGCATAGCTGGCTAGGTGAATCCCTAAGACGAGCCAGCATCAAAAAGAATATCTCCTTGCCTAGCCACAATCCAGAGTGGCGTCTTCGGATCTCTGAGGCGAACTTTAAAAAATGGGGGAAAAATCTGGGCAAAGTCACGATTTTCTTCGACGGAGCCTCCAAAGGAAACCCGGGGATATCAGAGGGAGGAGGATCAATTTGCTCCATAGATGGACAAATTCAGGATAGCTTCAGTTGGGGCCTAGGTCAGAGCACCAACAACCAGGCCGAGATCCTCGGACTGCTCAAAGAGTGTCAGCTAGCTCAAAGGATCAGGGGGGAAACCTTCAAATCATCGGGGACTCTGAAATCCTGATTAAAATCCTGAACACGAGCAACCAACTCAATAGCTCTGGTCTAAACAAGACCCTTGAAAGAATAAGAAAGGTGACTCAAAACTTCACATCTTGCTCACTCTACCATGTCTTGCGAACTCTGAACAAGGAAGTTGACATAATGGCTAACAAAGGATGTATGTTAGCTCAAGGTACGCTGGTAAAGAATGATGAAGAAGCTGAAAGTCACCCAATTCTTTAACAGATAAGGAAAGCTGATCATGGACAGAATTCCGCAGAACAAAGGCTAGCACAAACTAACTTTCACTGGTGAGAAAGAATGGGTAACTCCTCGATGATTTAACATTGTGCAGAGTCGACAGGCAATCGGTTTTTCACATGGGCCAGCAGTGTTGGGTGTCTTAACAGGGCGTAGAATTGATTTCAATCAGTGGACAGTTTTGAAGAACATGATGCATAGGCTCTGGGCAGGGGATGATCCGACAGTCATCGCGTGTTGGAAAAGGTGGGGCGTTAATGACGCAGGGAGTGGTAAGTGATTTACATCGCACTGCTTCTGGTTGTTGGGCAGTATTTCATGAATCGGACGTGATGTACCTCAAGGCTTGACGCATGGCAGGACAAAACCGCCCATATTGCGCACTCCTGAGGTGTTAAGGGTCATACAATGAGGGACACGATAAGCATCGGATCTGGGCGGGGGAAGATCTAATGGTTATCGCGCGTTGTATATGGAGGGGTCTTAACCTTGTTGTGGGGTCGAGTACAGATGAGAAGCTTGATATATCGAAGGTGGGGACAGGTTAAGGGACGGATAGCGAGGGACGCGATAAGCGTCGGATTTGAGCGAGGGTTGATCTGACGGTTATCGCGCTTTGTAAATGAAGAGGTATTAATTACGCTAGGAGTGGTAAGCAGTTTTCATCGCACTGCTCCTGGCTACTGGGCAGTATTTTATGAAACAGACGTGATGCATCTTAGGGGTTGACTCGTGGCAGGATAAAATATCGCGTGCTCCTGAGGTGTTAAGGGTCGAACAGCGAGGGACGCGATAAGCATCGATCTGGACGGGGGAAGATTTGACGGTTATCGCATGTTGATTATGGAGAGGTCTTAACCTTGAAGTGGGGACAGGTACGGATGAGAAGCTTGGTAACGGAGAGGGGGACAGGTTATATATTAATACAGTTTAATATATGCGGGATTTGTATTATTTGGACCATGGATTAAAGTATATGCGGGAATTAACTTAAGTCAGGAAAGTTTCAAAGCAACAAAGAAAAGCGGAAATGTAAGACAGGACACTCAGGTGCCAAAAGCAAAGCAAGGAACACTCAGCCATGCCAAAAGCGTCAAAAGCAGCAGCTAATCTCTGATACAAAAGCCAAAATATGAGGACTCTATAAAGCCATAAATCTCTCAATTGACTGTAATCAAGGTTGTTTGGCCATGCCCAACCTCTTCTTATAAATAAAACTCAACCGTTTCTGTTAAAAAAAAAAAGTACCTCAAATAGTTATCATCATCAGAAGAATCTCATCATACCTAGATGCCATAGATTCTTCAACATGGTATCAGAGCAAAGGTGACACATCAAGGAAGGGCATCTCAAGAACACACAAAGGTTGAAGCATCAGATCTACAAGCAAGGATTCCAGATCCATCAAAGACAAGGATTACCATCTCCTCTCCTAAATCCATCAAGAAGTACTACCATCCTAGGAACAAGGAAAGAAGTAAAGCCTTCCATCCAGAAGCATCTACAAGAAGGTTCATCCAAGAGGGGTTTACATCAAAGGCTCGTCATCTTTAAAGGAAGATACTTAAATCCAAGCCAATCATTGAAGATCTCCAGATCTACACATTGAGAAGTTTTCATCAACAAGCAAATCTCTCACAAAGCACCTTGAAGGAAGCATCTTAAAGAACTCCAAGATCCAAGAAGTCATCAAATCTTCAAGGGAGCAATAAGATCTCTTCAACACCAACACTCTCAAGTATTTTTATGTCCTCTTCTAAAAATATCAAAATGTCATTTTGCAAGGAAAGCAATAACTTGGTTGGGAATGCTAATTTCCTTGCATGGAAAAAGAGGACTGATCTACTTCTAAAAGCAAATGAACTTCTGGTCTACATCAAAGGGAGTGTCATTGTTCCTGCTAAGGAACAAACTCAAGCCCTAGCAAAGTATAATAAGGATGAAACAAGGGCACAAAGGATACTAATAGAATCCATCAACGACCTTCTCATTCCTTATGTTTCCAAACTTGAAACATCTAAAGAAATCTATGATAAGTTAGTGGAGCTATTCTCAGTTAGTACAATTGAAGAAGTGATATCGTTGCGTAATGAACTATATAAAATGAAGATCTCCGAGGAAGAAGGAATAGCTCCCTACTTTATGAAGGTCTTTGAGATGAGAGACCAACTACAAGAACTAGGAGAAGTTATGTCGGGTATAGAAATGACAATTGTGGTGCTCAATGCATTATCTGAGAAATGGGGCAACTTCACATCAAGTATAGATGCTAAGAAGGAAGCTGCCCTATTGAATTAACTTTGGCCTCTTTGCAAAATTGAGGAGACTAGACTCAAAGCCAAAGATGATGTGGGATCAAAGGAGCACGCATTTGCTGCTATGGCCAAGAGAAAGGGGAAATTTGCCCAGTTTGGTCCACAGAGAAAGTGTAAAAGAGATATGTCCAAAGTCCAATGCTTTGGTTGTCAAGAACATGGACACTATAAGAGGGATTGTCCTAAGTTCAAGAAGGACAACAATAAGAGGAAACAAGAAGAAGCCCACATTACCCAAGAAGTGAAAGAAGATGATAAGAAGAGCAGAAGGAGGACCCTTTGGATCTTTACTATGATTGAGATCAACTTCTTCACATTAGTCTTCTTTAAAGTTTTGAGTATCATAGGAACATGTAGCAGTAGGATAGAATGCATGGTTTATGGGAATGACATCTTCAGGAATATGGGACCATTATGTAGAGACAGCTCAGATAAAGATATTCATGTAGGAAGGGTGAAGCCATTAGATAACCTCATCAATGCATAAAGGAAGGATCATAATCAAGAAGAATCGTCTTAGAAGGCCACTATCATCAACAGAAAGAAGCATTTGCAGGATGAGGACTATAAGGATCCTCTGGTGAAATCTTCAATAAAAGGTTCATGACTTCGAGGAAAAGAAGATGTCTCGATAAGAAATCCACTTATGGGGATTCAAG